>OZ020171.1:14233179-14289663 GCA_963971145.1 Sussaba pulchella
CCGGTCCCTTCTTTTTCTCCTGCGCTCGTTGGAAGCTGCGGGTAAGGGGCTGGAGCTTCGCGAACTCCGTGCAGCCTCGTGAGTGTACCGCAATGCGAGCTTGGGATTGTTAAAAGCGTCGAAAAATCATGGGTGGAACAACAAGTGTGTGGTTGTATTTCGAACACGCGTGCACCCACGTGCCCTTACGACGCCCTATGCAGTCTCAGAGGTTCTTACGGAAGCGACGCCTGCAGATGACCGGCCCTAACAATAAGTCAGTTATGCATACATAACTTGTATTACATCTCTCTCTATATATATGAGCAAGTCCACCAATTCGAGTACCGGTTTTGGGCGTCGATATCAGCGATCTTTGTGTAACTTTGAGAAATGGAAGCTACCATTGAGAAATTAACTCTGATTTTTCATTTAGATTTTTCCCTTGGTTATTTTCGTTGTAATTGTATGGGTAATTCTGTGAGTTTTTCATGTTTTTCTTGTTTTCATTAATTTCTCAATGTGTTTTAATAGGGAAAAAAATAAAACGCGACAACCTTTTCTTTGTGAAAAAAGCTCAGCTTTTCGAAAAAAAATACAAAAACATTTTTGGAACTTAAAAAATTACTTAAAATCGCATTTGAAGTATAAAAGTCAATTTTTCTCAAATGTGTATTTTTTTTAAATTTTGAAAGTATTTTTCTCGAAAAGCTGAGAAAATTTCACGTAACATATGTAGAAATCAAGTTGGGGCCTCTCTAATAACTCGTTGAATTACCAAATGTGTGACCAAACAACTAAAATCTCAATTTATATTTTTTTCATTTCCAAATGATTCGTATTACTGTTTCTAAATACATGGAAACCATATGATCAAAGATGAAACTTAGAGTCATGTGGTGACGCTGTTAGCTTTGCAAGTGCACCATCTACAACTTAAGGGCGGGGTAAGGTTAGTTCAATATTAAAAAAAAAGGATATTTTTGATAATTTTTCTTGACGATACAGTTGATATACATTTAATTATATAATGACTTCTCAATAACATAACGTTTAAAGAATATTCTATACAATTTTCATTAACTTTTATAAACAACTGAGCAATTGACGGAGAATCTCTGCAGACGTCTAAGAAAAAAAGTTGTATCGCGGTGCCCATTATAACTAATTACTGGAGCATCTGAGACCGAAAAACTGGAGTGATTTCAGTAGCTGTTAAATTTTTGCAGGTAATGACAGTGAGTATTTATTTTTTAATTGATTTTTAAATTTTTTACAGCATTTAGAAGTCAAAATACTGGTTTTTCATGTAAAAAATTAATTTATATATTGTATATAAAATACATATTTATTAATATGGTATATACACATATTTATATTTATGGTATCTATATTTATATTGTAAGCATTAAATATATTTAAACCACTGTAAGGATTTTCGTATGAGCCTATCGGTTATCGGCTGAGCGAGCGACGAATATTCGCGCGGTTGCCAAGGCGACGAGTGTTTAGATGACGCTAGAGAGTGAAGTTGTTGAGGGACAATGTGAGTGAAAAATAGTAGTAAGACGACGACGCTGTGACAATTATTTGTATTTCCACATTAATAAATATTTTTTGATTTTTCATCGTTAACTCCGTGCCTTCCATCGATTCCCATTAAAAGGAATAACGACATCTTAATTCCTACACAACAATGCTCGGTAAAATTCCCGATAGGCTGCTTTTTACCAAGCAACGAGTTAATAAAATTACCGAGCAAAATAAGAAACCGAAACAGATAACACTCCGTCGGGGAGCTCCGTTAAATTTGGACGTGTGTTAATCTTATCCGCAAACCATCGTGAATAAATTAATTCAATTATCTAACGAAGAACATGTAAACGTTCTTTCATTTTATTTATAATTTATATGAAACGGAGATACTTTACCTATAAGATATGATGTATATGTATTTATGGATGTGCGTTTTATGGTATATATATGAGAGTGTGCACACGCCCACAACTCACCCATCGGGGTCGGGTTGCGTGGTTGACAAGGTTTCGTGCGGATGCAACTAGGACGAAAAGAATAACGAAAACGCAAGCACGCGCCCAACGTTTACAGTATTATACTCTCTTTCGGGATTTCTGTGATCCTGGACCGGCCCGGTGATGGATCGATTCTCGAACTTTCATCGAAAAAAAATAAAAAAAAAATGAAAAAAGCGGAAGCACGGAACGCGAGGACATGAATAATACGAAAAATGCTGGTAGACGGCGAGAATCGACGGAGATAATTAATTATCGTACGGTATATAATGTGGTATTGGTGAAACTTTGAATCGACTGTATGGAAAAGTATCTCGGCATCGACACCTGGTGCCTGAAGATTTCGATACCTTCGTGGCTTACGACGGAATTATTTTTTAATTTTTTTTTCCAACGTGTAAATGAGACAAATTATTTTTCCCAGGTTTCGATGTCGCCATCTTGAAAATGGTTTGATAAAATATATGTGATATACATATGTTAACTTTGCAGTGGCCGCACAGTTTGCAACATATTGCTATATTTTTATGAATAGACTAACCAAAATAATAATTTATAGTCAGCGAATTTGTCATATTCTTCATCAACTCATAGCTTTAGAGAAAAAATCGCCAGGCTTGAAACGTCTCTCGTACCCCAATGTCACGTCGGCACAGGGAAGGTGGCAGGAGCATCGCACCCATGGCGTCTTTTGCAGCGTAGTAAAAATAAAAACCGACACGTTCATCAAAACCCAAAATAGAACATGACCGCGGAGTCGCAAAAGAACGCGCAACCGTTTCGTCAATGATATTACGAGCTGAGAAGCGAAATTCCGTCGAACCGGAGGAAGAAGCTGAAGAAGCGGTAATGGTGGGTGTGCGAAGGATGCCAGGAAAAGAGAGAGAGAGAACGAGATCCGCCTCCGAAGGAATCACCACCCTCGGGGACCAGCAATCTCGCATGGAGATCCGGCTTAAACGATAGGCTCTCTTGTCCACGGCACCGCGAGCTGCGGAACTTAATTTTTCAACCCGGGTAAAAAGTAGGCCCGGGGGACACAGAAATAACGCAAATATAAAAAAAAATAAAAAACAAAAAAACATAATAAAATAAAGAAAACAAAATAACAGAAAGATAGAAAGAAGAGTGAAGGGGGCGGGAGATTTCCGCGAAAATATTTTGCGTCTCATGGCGACTTCTCCCTTGTGCCAGTTGCCAAGAAAGGGAGCAAGACCACCGGGCTGTTATTACCGTCAATATTTCCATATATCGTGCCAACGTCCGGCTAGACAGTCCCTAATTCAACCCACCGCGACTTTCAGCAACCCCCCCGTTTGTTTTTTTTTCGGGGCGTAACGCTCTAGAAATAACATGGAAAAAATCGTTCCAACATGTCGACCGATAGATCCCGCGAAATTATTCGCGATAAAATGGCCACCTTCGAGAATTTCGTCCACTTATAGAGCAATGAAAGAAACTGGAGAACGGATTTTGAAACAAAAATGATGTAAAAAAAAATGTAAAAAGATGGTAGACACGAAGCGCTTGGCCGCCATAATGGTCTGGTAGCCCGGACGAATACGGAACGAGTGGAGAAGAGATATCATCGCGCGGTGGACCCAGTGGGGTGGCGAGAGAGGGAGAGAGAGAGAGAGAGAGAGAGAGAGAGAGAGAGAAAAGTTGAGCTCTGGAATAAAACTATAAACCGAAGGAAAGAATTATCCCGAGCAACCAACCTGGTTCGCTCTCTTTCCATCCTCGTTCCTCGCTTTTTCCCGCAATATTACCACTCCGCTGATGGTCGCGGCTCGTGTGGCGAAGAAGATGAAGTTAATGATAAGTGCTCGAGCAACCCCGCTCGCGCTCGTGCGGCGCCTTTTCTTCTTTTCATTCTTTGCTCGATTCTCCAGCCCGCTGCGCATTTTCCCGTGGATATTTTCCGCTTCCGACGATTTCGTTTTTCCAGTTCTCACCGGAATTTTCAGGCAGCGCGGCATTTTAGCGGCCATTTCGTCGCCTTTGAATCGCCCGATGGGATTATTATTATGGCCCGAAGGGTCCTCTGGACGACCTCGCGACTCGCGCGATACACGATTTCCCGGTAAAATCGCTAATTCGCGAAACCGTTGCTATGTCTATACGTCGTTCTTAGCTTGTGGTATAAATTCATCGTTGATTATTGATAACCGAGATGCTACTTTGTCCAAGAAAAAATGTCAAACATTTGTTTATTTATAAAAGAATATTTTTCTCTTTTCTTTGATAATTTTAATTTTATTTTCTTTCATTACGTTTTGACAATTTAAATTTTATTTAATTTAATTTTTGTGATTTTTATTTTATTTTTGATCGATTTTTAATAATTTTCCAAGATTTTTAATTCGGTTAACTTATTTAAAAAAAATTTTTTATAATAATTTTCTTTGTAGTTTGATTATATTTTTATGATTTTTATTTGATTTTATTCATTTTATTTTAATTATTCATGAACCGTCGGTCGCACTTGTAGGGGCAAATATTCATTTTGCGTAGATAATTGTTTTTTCACGATTCTCGCATTAAAATCTCATCGCGGACGACTCACGGCCATTCGTGACCACCGCGGCGTATCGTGCGAACTTACGATATCTACGGGGCGCATCATCGACCGGAGGACGAGCAAATGCAATGCAACGTTGTTTCTTCGCGTTGCGATGATCACGGGTGTTTTCACCGAGCAAACGATAATTGCCAACTCTGGCACAGCATCTCACGCTCTTCCCATAAACTTAACGATCGGGTTTAACGGTTGGCCCTGCTGGTATGCTAAATAGAGCTTCGTCCCGCGGCTTCGTTGCCGCTGTCGAGGGAGCTATTTCGCATCGACGATCGCAAAGCAAAATGCATTTGTGGACATGTGGAGCCGTGCAGCTGCGTGGCTTCTTTATGATTTTTTATTCTTTCAAGAATATCAATTTTCCGGTTGAATCGGTTGATCGTAAATAAAATTCTTATTAGGATCGATAGAACGCGATACAGAGCCTAGGGCGGGCATTTATTTATTTGAAAATGTATTTGAAATATCTTATCGAACAAATAATTGCAATTAATTATCGTGTATTAGTTGAGAAGGATTATAGAAATATTTAATAGAAATCAATCAATAATGAAAGCATTTAAAATTTCTCAATCATAATAATAAATAATTATAATCGAAATGATAATGAATATCATAAATAACCGAATAATGGAAATTAATTATCATGTATTCGTTTGGAAGAATTATTGTTGCGGGGGAATTATGGAAATATTTAATAAAAATCAAATCTACGATCAATGAGTAATAAAAATATTTCGAATTTGTAATAATAATGATAATTAACGATTGATGATTCTAATAAATTATTGTTAAACAATACATTGTAAGATTAAATTTTAAAAATAAAAAAAAATCGACGATCAATCAATAATTAAACCACTTAAAATCCAAAAAATTGGTCGTCAGAACGAACTCAATGTAGCCGGGTTCACATATTCCTTTCATACAAACTCATCTGCATTAAACTTTCATTCCCATGGCCATATCTCAAATCACACCATTAATTACAGAACATCCTTCACAGCGAGTTTAATTCCAACGACTACGAGTAGAAAGCGTCCATTAAATGCAGACCGAATGAACGAACGGGAAAAAACACCGCGCCGTCGAACGATCTACGAATCCACCCGGTAAACTGTTGCAACATTCATCGCTGTATTACCCTTACGATTCTTCACCCCTCCCCGCTAACTCTCTCTGCCCCAATCCCCTCTCCAAGATTACGCGATTCGAGTTAAAGAACGATTGCGAAAAAAATACACGAGGGAAGGTGAGGGAAGTAAAAATCAATGCTTGAGTGGACGGGTGCGGTATCAGTTGTAGGGTCGTGATTAGGGGGCCATTAGAGATAATGAAAGACCCTGGTAAGGAGTAACGTGGTAGCGCACCAACTCTTTCCATCGTTTCGTCTTGTACTCGGTGCTCGTTCGCCTTGCGGTACACCTAGAACGCAATATATACATACACATATATATAGATATACCTAACCGTATACGTAAATTTCTCGGTACTATGATTAGAGTCTCGTGGCTCGGGGTGCCGATATCGTGAACTATGTCGAACGAGGTCTTGCAATTTTAATTTGGCTCCATTCGGCCGTTAAATTTCGCGCGCTAGAGAGTCAGCGACGCCCATGGGATATCTTCTTTCGGCTTTGCCACGGCTATCGCAAATCACCGGCTATACACCCAGCCCGGGGAACAAACCCTTTCGTCCGCCAATAAAACAACGAACCAAAAACAAAAAACTAAAAGAAGAAGAAGAGAAGACAGTGAAAGCGAAACAAAAATTTAATGCTGACTAGATAGGCCGGAATTCTCGTCAAATGGGTGGTGGTGGCTCCTTTGGTCGGAATCAGGCACGAAGGTTCATGTGAAATTTGTAACCGGTGCACGAGAATCACGGAAACCGCGACAATCGCGTGATTAAAGTGATTTATGCGGTTGCGCTTGCTTGTCTTTGAACCTTTGACGTTATATACACGTAAATATAAACGTATATGGCGATATAAATATATCGATTTATGTACGGGCGAGCCCTCATATTCCGTTGTCAATTTTGTTTCCAGCAAATAACAATCCAACAGAATCTTATGGATTTATGCTGTACATATCAGCCCGCAGTCTGTCCAAAAAATGGTGACACCGACGAATTATTAACCCTTAGTCTGGAAACCTGGATCGTTTTCGTCCGAGCGAAAATAAATAAAAAAAATTAGGTACCCCGAAGACCTACCTACCAAGTTTCAGCGCGGCAGTCCCCCTCTGACCTTTGCACCAGGTAGTTGAATTTTACTCCGAACAAAAATGACCTAGGTTTCCAGAGAACGTTGACCAAAAGTCGCTGTAATTTTTTTCGATTAACTGTTTCGAAGTGGTCATTGTAACCGTAAAAGGGCCACAAAAATATGCGACCACAAAAAAAAAAATATTAAAATTTTGTTGTACAGTTTTATTAGAATATTTTGTGGCGTGTTATTCAAATCAATAATTGAATAATGTAATTTTCTACTTTTTTATGATAAAAAACATAAAAATTAAATTATTATTGATTTCATTTATAATTTGTTAATAGTTATATATTTTCACTGTTTTTTCTTCGAAATATGGGGCTAATTTATCACCAATTTTGAGATAGCGAAATTAAGTATTTAATTTTCTAATAAGTGAATGCCATATGTTTTTTAGAAAAACTACACTATTCCCCTTCAATATCCATTTTGAATAATTTCGATATCATCATTTTTCATAAATTTATGATTTTTTAAGTAAATCAATGACTTTGTTCTTATAGCCTTAGTTGCCTTATATTTTGTATAAAAAATATATTTAAAAAATGTATTTTTCACAATTCTATAATTGAGACTTCAAATTGAAGGCTTGAAGAACCTTCGTGAATTTTTCAATATTTTTTTCAGCACTTTAACAGTTTAAAAAAACGTCGGGACGTAAACGACCCACGTTTCCAGGCTAAAGGTGCCAAAAAAACGTTTCTAGACTGAGGGTTAACGTCGCTCGAGAAGCGTGACGCCTGAATGGACGAACGGCCCGACCGCGATGTAAGGCGGGTTGCCGGCATTCAGGCGCCGCGCTGTCCAATTTCGCCTGCGACACTCGCGTCACTATCTTCGAACTTTCTTTCTCCGGACTATTGTTATAGATGCAAATAAAACCATCATGTACAATCATTTTCATCGCCTGACTGATGTATTTTCTTCTGTTTTTCTCTATGATTAGAAAAGCTATCGTCGTTTCGTTAAAAGATATAACCCACGGGAAGTTACCGATCTGTAATTCGTAACGGATCTCGTAAAACTGGACGAGTTTTCGAGTCAAACGTATCGAGTCCTCATTATGTATACACACGGATCGTGGAGGTTCTCTCATCGTCTTCGCGAGGATATTACGCATGCAGCCCGTGGCCCGAGCGCCATTTTGCCTCGACCATTTTTGCCGATCAAATCTTAATTGTCGGCTGGCGGCTGTCTAAGTAGGCGTGGCCACCGGTTGGTTCGCGGTCAGCCACGCGATGCACGAACGCATTGGTTTCGCTTGTGCGGGGCCGGCTGCGGCTCTCGCCAGCTTGACCGATGGTCAGCCCGCGCCGCGCGCTCCGGGAACTCGACGGGGAACCGAAGCTCGAGCAGAGAAAAGCAGGACGAGAGGGACTTTCCGACGCTCGAGTACGAAGCTTTTTCGACGTCTTCCGAGGCAAAGTCGTTCGACGCGTTCTCTTTTTCCACAACAGCCGCGGCGGCGACGACGGTGGCGGGTTTCTCGCTGCGTTATACCCGTCGGAGCGTGTATGCTAATCGCAAACGAGGCTGCACCAGCGAGTGCACGGTCGAACGTAATTGGGCAGGAGCGACCGCGGGCAAACCCCGACTTTTCTGGCTGCAGTGCCGGTGGTAAAAATTTGAATACCAGTAAAATTTACCGCGACCGGATATAATCTTTTTTTCTCTCTCTCCCTCTTTTATTATTCTACTCTATATCGTCGTGCGTTATTTCGTGGTATTTTAATTTTATATTTTTCATTGTATCATACTTACTTTATTTCTCTTTTTTTGTATTTGTTTATTTTATTATCGTTATCTTTTTTTATTTCACTATTGGTTTTTAATTATAACTTTTAACGCTGTTATTCAACCCATTAGTTTTAGAAATATTCAATTAATCTATCAAGAAAAAGCAACGAATCAATCAATCAAATATCGCTCTATCTATCTCTCTCTCTCTCTCTCCCCATTCCCTCTGTCTCTCCCTCTTTTTATCCCGTCCGCCATTGGCCACTCGGGCGGCAGAATCGCAGTAAAGAAACACATTAATCATGAGACCGATCACCGGCTTCCGAGTCGTACAAACGTGATAAAATTATGCTGCTCGTACGCTTCGTTATTTTCATTTTTATTCACAGTATCTTCTTCTCTCCTCGTAACAGATGTAATAATAGTTCGATCGAATTAAATTGTTGCTCCGGAAAATCACAGAGTTGACCGAACTACGGGGTATTGCAACAGCGTAAGCGATAACAAACCAATGTTTTTGAATGAGCCATCCTCTTTGGAACCCACCGCATCGGCAGCGCAGACCTTGCGATTATTTTGCAGCAATGGTCAATAAGAGAAAGACTGAAAAACATCGGTTAAGTACACGCGCCAACGCGTACGACTGTAATTTCAAACGTAGAAACGCTTATACTCGTCATACTTATATGAATATACGATTGTTTATTTTATTTTACTTTTGTTTGCAACTAATGAGCCTTTGAATATTTTCCACGCCACGTTCGAGGTGGCAATAATAAAAATAAAAAAATAAAAACAACCAACGGTTCAAGGAAGTTAAGAGCGATACAGCCGGGTAATATATATTCGTGAGCACCGCCATCGAAAACTCGTCGAAAGTAGTCCATTTCACAATGAGATCAACGCAGAGACCCATTCGCTTCTTTTAGTGAGTTACGTTCATGCGTTTTCTCGTGAAATAGTTATTATGGGAAAATTGAATGCTTCGAAACGCACTCGAAGACACCTGTAATTTCAACCCGAACGTTTACGCACACATACACGGTTCTGACGACGCGCTCGCGAGCCCGACAAGTGGCAACATTTAAACGTGAAAATTAACTTGCGGTCTACTCGACTATAATCATAAGTAAAACGAATGTTTTCGCGTCTTATGCAAGTCGCCGTATAAATATATCTGTTAGGGTGGTTTCTATTCGAATTATATTCGAATTGTTATTGTGCCTAGGTCTCAATCGAGTCAGAAAAAAATAACAAAACAGTTGAGGCTAATTTAAACTTTTTAGTTTAATTCTTAGTACGTGCTGATTCGAGGTGAAGTTTCGCGTTTAGAATACATGCAATTTTTCTATTTTTCGGTGATTATATTGGCGGGGGTTTCCCGGAAAAATCCAATACCATGTTGAATCAACGCGTATGTTCATGTATAATCCAATTCATTCGGACAACTTTGAAATAATTAAAAAATCTGAAGCTCCTGGGGCCCCATCCACCCCTCAAAATTGACTACCCTACATAAACTTCTCTAGCAACCACAGTCAATGCGATTATTTCCAAATTATTCAAATAAATTGGGTGATAATCGTCAGAAAACGGTGTAAATGTGGCATGAGATGACCCATATATATATATATATACATATATATTTCGTGAAAGTAGAGTTTCCGGGAATAATTAGTCATCCTCCCCCCCCCCAAATATAATCCCAATAAAACCAAGAAATTGGAAAATCGCATGTATTCTAAGCCCAAAAATTAATCTCGAATCAGCACGCAGCAAAAGTTAGGCAAAAAACATCAAATACGACTGAACTTTTTTCATATTTCCTTGCTATTGATTGAACCCTTGCCGCAATAGAAACTCGAAATTGACTCAAATAAGAACCACCCCGATATATATATATATTTATATGACAACTGATATAAGACACGAAAACGTTCGTTATATATACATCCGCCATGTGTGTAAGCGCGTACACGGTGAGCAATACCAAGGCACCCCGGTGCATTGAAAAGCCCGCTGCAACCCACGTAAGGTCTAATGACACGTATTACTTTGATTGGTAACAATTGGTAACAATTGACGGGCGGAACCAGCGCCCAGTACTACTGGCCGTGGACTCTCGCGGGGCCGCTCGGTGCGCGCTCGCCACGCGAAGGTTCCGCTACTTTGCGCGTGTTGTTTACGACCATAACCCATGTCGCTATCGTCTGACGACTTGTCTCGCTATCAGGGAAACGTTAAGCCTTAATCATTTAGCTGCGCGCGAGCGGGCGCGCACATTCGGGACAATTTTCGAAGCTTTTCGGCCGTCCGTTGCGGCACGAAAGTAACGTCCGTAAGTCATCTGATTATGTTCGATGGCCTGCCGGGAACAAATTGAAGGATTTGCAGGCGCATTCCGACGGCAACTCTCACGATAGGGATGCGGTTGTGGAGATAAGTCCAATGAAAATAAGTTAAAAATATTCTCGTGATTAATTCTTTCTATTCTAATTTTGAATTCCATGATTGTCTATTTCTCTAATTCCATACTTGTGAATAATTAAGATAACTGTGATTGATTACCATGGAACAATTTATTTTTTCTACATTTCTGTAGGAATTATTGTAAATTATTTCGATTGACAACTAACTAAATAATATTATCAATTTACAATAATTAATTATAATATTATAATTGTTATTATTTTTCGAGAATTATTTGATTATTAATTTAATTCAATAATTTCCATTGTATTCTAAATTATTGTTTGGTAATAGATCCCAATATTTAATACAAATTATAACCCAACCGACACCAATAGGTGTGCGGTCGGAGTGCGACTCCGGCGGTCCCACGAGTTAAGCAGCAAATTTGCCGGCCAGTTCTTGGATGGGTGACCGCCTAGTCGTTCACCGGCTGGCGCATCAATTGTGGAGCGGGAGACCAGTGCCTTTGGGGCCCCGGTGGTGCATTCGAGGTGGAGTACTATGTGATCCTACATTCATCGCCGGAGAACCATAGAAACATAGGGTCGACTGTACCGGCACGGGTTTTCTGCAGTTTCCCCGTGTCCACGGCAAATGCGGTACAGCGGTACGTCAAGTCGTCTGCAGACGCACGGGAGATAGCGGAGAACACGTAAAAGGGGGAAATTCGGAGAATACATTGTAAAAACCTAAATAAAGGTGTGCAAGTAAAACTCTCACTACTACTACTACAAATTATAACCCATAATGATTTCATAATAAAAGTATTTAAAATATATTCTCATCCAAGATCTGTGATCTTCAATAAAAAAGTCATTTATATTTTTATTTTATTTCTTATTAAGTTAATTCTATTCTTCATTATCTATTTTTATTATCATTCTTAATACCAGCCACTGATCGTCCATACTCGATTTCATGCACTCCACGCACAACCGCATTCGTGTGAATGCAGCAAAATCGAGCCTCGAGCAAAACTTCATCATTCTTTGCTTCATCCACAACCGACGACCACAGAAACGTTAAGTTGAATCCCATAAAACGTTCAAACACCGATTGCCAAATATGGCCGGCCCTGTCCGAAGCGCTCGGAATCGCAGCAGCCGGAATACGGAAACAGAGCTTCAACTCGGTTAGTCAACGAGATGCGCTGCATTTGCTGCTCGCAAACTGTGTGCCCCGGACGATGTATGAACATCGGAGATTGTATGCAATGTATGCACGTGAAAAAGGATGTAGTAAAAAGTCGCAACGAAGAAAGCCACGCGAACATCAGCAGCAATATCGGCAACATCACCAGCACCAGGAGCAGCATCAACGTTTCAGCGCGTCTTATACGTAGCGCGATACGG
Source organism: Sussaba pulchella (assembly GCA_963971145.1). Taxonomy (NCBI): domain Eukaryota; kingdom Metazoa; phylum Arthropoda; class Insecta; order Hymenoptera; family Ichneumonidae; genus Sussaba; species Sussaba pulchella. The sequence continues at coordinate 14,245,603 of OZ020171.1, forward strand.
CGGCGAACGGAGGGACCCATATAATCGTTCATTCGTCGTAAAGAGAAGTCAAGAATGGAAGCAACGAGAAGAGCAGGCTCGTATCTCGGGATTGCACTTTATGAGGATGTTATGGAGCCGATGGACCATTATTCCGTTACAGCGCGCAGTCTCCGGGGTTCGAGATGCACACCATTGCAAATTATATTGCATTGTTACAACGCTTTTTCACGGTTTTTATAAGAAATCCTGTGGGATCGTGCTGCCCCCTACACACACGCGCCCACACACACATGGGAGGGAAAACGCACACAAGATGCATTTGTATTCGGTGCAGTCGGGCTCGAGTTATGCTCGACACGGATTATTTACGGCGATTCATTGAATTTTCATGGGGCTGTGCACGGTGAAGCGATGAAAGCCTCTACTTAGTCGAATTTTATTCGTCCCGTTAAACCCGTCACCATCACACTGGGTGGAATCCACCCGTATATAAACCAACGCCCGTCGGCAGTTTTGTTTCTGTTTTTATCTCTTTATGAATTTTTTTCAACACGTCTTCATTTTATTCCTCATACATAAACTTTTCGTGCGTCGTCTAGAATATTCAAACCATATTATGTAACTTGTTTTACCCTCTTCGGACGGGTAGTTTGCTCACAATGATTTTTTGAAAACTGACTGGTTAGAATTCATCCAATGTGACGGCCAGAATGTTATTTAGTAGTGCGACGGGGAAGGGTTAAGCCGATAAGATAATACGTATCACCGCATCGGTTTAACGCGACCTCGTTGGAAATATTCGCAAAGGATCGAAGAACCGCAGGTCACGCGTGAGTGGATGCCATTACGAAAAGTGTGAAATTATTCAAATACTCAATCAGGAACAAAAAAACGACGAAAAAAAAATAAACCGTGTGTACAAAACGTGTGGGATGCTTCGGTGATTTTCAACCATCGTTGAATATTCTTGTTTTATGGGCAATTGTTATTTTATTGGGTGTTGGTATGACCGCCGGCCGAGATAAGCTATTCGAACGCCCTACGAACGAGAGATAAGAGCTTTATGGATCCTGATGAATGTGCAATTAATATTCACCTGATATGCGAACGCTGCGGTGCTGTTGGTTAGTAGAGCGAAAAAAAGGAGAAATAAATACGTAATAATCATCGTCTGTACGTCCTAAAGAGAGTGAGAGGTGAGGAGGAGAAATCCACCGGATTTTATATTCTTACGTCATAAAATAGATGAGAAAACATCGTGATAACGCTCCTCGCGCTACTATATAAATTTTCATTGTCCATATACAACGATTTAGTCGGGTCGAAGTGTTAATTTATTATTTTAACACGTACGAACGTAAGAAGTGTTTTGGTTGATAATGTCAATTTTTTCACGAAATTTAAGGATTTATTTCCAGTAGAAAATGAATTACCTCAAAAAAAGATAAGTATTGACCATCGTCGGCTATGGATTTTTTCGATCTTCCTGTGAAAGAACGGAATCCGCCAACAAATGTATAAGTATTTATATTATTTAGCAAGACCGGCATTGTTAACCGAAAGAATTATTGCCAAATCGGGTACCGAGTGATTGTGGAATCGACGCTCAACAACTTTGGTTCAATTCTCCCAAAAAAAGACAACAAAATTCAATGATAAATTAATTACAAATTTTCTCCTAATTTTATTCCCATGCATGAGCAAAATTCAAACAATTCATTTATTTCGGAAAAAAAACTTTCATGACCCCGAATTATCGGGCAGAAAAAATTCTTTGGTATAAAAAAAAAAACAATAAAATGAAATAAATATTTAAACTAACTAACTCATTATATTATTAAAATTATGTCAATGTGTGGATCATTGCGTTTTCGAAGGTCAATGGAGAATTGAATTGGGTAACGAATCCCGGTCGAATTTTTTGAACATAAAATCATCATGAGATGTCTATAATCTGCAAATTCATTGCGGAGTCTGTAATATCGTTTCCACAGAGGAAATGATCGTTAGGTTCTCGGGTAACCGAACCGTTTCGAGAGATCACGCTGGCAAGATGCTCTCGTCGTCCGTATACGATAACACCATACACTTTGAAATGTATACGTATAAGAAATACATCAATGAGAAGAACGAAGGAAGAGAGAAACTGCGCGGGGAAGAAAGGCAAGAGTGGAGCGGGGGGGGTTGAAGATTTCTGCGGTCTCCAAATTACAATATCGTTAAAACGTCCGAGTTCGGATCAGCGTATGTGTGGGATCCGAGAGGCATCATCCGGGCGTCCGGGTTGACTCTCACTCCGGAATCGCCAACAGAATAGACCTCCTGATTATACGTATTATATGGGCCAAGATTGGTACGGTACGTAATAAAATAATTGAAATAATCACATGCTGCAAGGACGAATCGCGCGCGCCATTAGGCGGCCGTTGACCAACCGCAAAATCCTTCGACGAGGCGCGCGCCTTTTCTGCAACCCATACCGACAGTGATTCGACGGGCGTGGTTGGTACATTTCGTTTTTCTCTTTATTTTATTTCATTTATTTTTATTTGTTTCCATTCGTTGAAACAATTTATCGATCTCGGTCTGGGGTACGATTTATACTGTTTGTAACGAAATGACATTCGTTTTGGGTGCACCATTCGTCCCGAATGGTTTTTTATCGAAATTTTATGGAAATTTAAAATATCGGTGAATTTAATCGAAGGGAGAGGGAGGATATCGGGGTGAGGAATGTTGTGGCGTTATAATTCACGTGGTTTTCCCACGATTGATCTATAATTCGCGGTGAGCCTTATATACGGCGGACCAAGGGCAATAGTGTAGTCGCTATATGCGACGGCAGAACCTTAATACTTTTTTTCGATGCTGCAACGCCGCGGCGCCGACGACGCCGTTACAACCCGCGTGAGCGATTTTTTCTCATTCTCTTATTTCATTCCGGACCAATTTCGGTATTATCCCACGAATTATTGTCTCGGCGGTGCGCCACGGTTCATCTTAACTTGTGAACGTTTCTCTAGCTCACACATACACACACGCACGCCCACACGGGTATGAAATACTGATACGAACACAGGCGTAAAGATAGAATCGGACTGGCGGATAATCGAGGTCGGATGGGGCGCCGAAATATTTTTTCAAATTTTATCGGATATCATGGATTTGATTGCTCCGTGGCTCATCTCTTGGCTTAACAAAAAATTAAACAGTTTCAGTAAGAATACTATTTTATATACATATAAAATAATTTCATGTATTTATTTGTTGATAATCCATTGATTTTTCAATAATTAGTTTATATCTTATTTGTTAATCTAAAATAATATATTATATTATAGTAATAATATTATATTTTATATTATACCAAGTAGAATATATTGATATATATTCTACATATTGAGTCTATATATTAATCGATATATCTATGTTGTTATATTATCTGCATACATTTATTTTCGGTCTATCTCTACATACATCGATATCTAAATCTGTAGAGATACACTAAGATTAAATTGTCTGAGGTAATATATTAAGACATTTGGATTGATATACAGACAATTCTGAATATATTAAAGCCGAATAAATTACTCTTCTCAACGCACAGCAACGTGCTCCACTGCTAGCGAAACAGTTCAACAATCTAAACAAACTTTTTTCTACGTAATTCCCCTTCTTTTTACGATTTCCCAAGGGGAGAAGGCCAGATAAGCTCAGTCCATTGTCGAATGACAATCGCGTAGTTTCGTATAAACTTTCCATTCATTGCGACGTTGCCCCGCAATTAGAATATCATGGACAAAGACTTACGAGCAAACTCAAGAATTACTATTTTTTTATTTATTTTTTTATAGTACCCACAAAACAACTCAGGGTAGTTTGGTCGAATGGCAAAAAAAATGCATGAAGAAGACTCAAGGTTTAGGCATATTACTATGTATATCTCAGTGATCTAGCGGGTGTGTAGCTTGATTCGAGTCGAGCAGGATCGTGCGTGTTTATGGTTTCTATGAACGGCTCGCAATCAACCCGTTTTGATGGCTTTTTTCTTTCACGCATCAACCACATCGGTAATAGGCTTTGGTGCGTTTTTTCACGGCATCACCATAATCTCCAGCTCAACTGAACCATTTCTAGAATTATTCCCATATTTGGTACATAAATTACATAAATTAGAAAAATGGTTTTAAAAAAATGTTAAAATGTTAAAATGTTAAAAATGTGGAAAATGTTTTTTTCTTCTAAATTTTCGACTACAAATTTTTGTTGCGAAAAAGAAATTTAAATTGTTAGAAATAAATAGAAATAAAAGAATTTCAAAGATGAGGAAATGCATTATTGACTCTGATTTGTGGGATATTTATGTGTAATTACGGGATGAGAGCATGCAGGGCTCGTTTATCGTGCGAGGCATCGTCGACGCTGTTTTCTCGCTTTTGATGACAGTCGCTGCTTCGATTCACCCGCGATTTCACCGCAATTATGTTCACCGACACTTCATAAACATAAACTCGCTCGTTGTCATTTTGCTAAACGTTCGAGCCATCAGTACCGCGTACACGACTCGGTACGTACTGCCTGTGTGCACGACATGAAGCGAAATTCCGTGTCAACTGGGTGGCTGTTGTCGCTCGCTACATCTTTTACTATCATACTCTATCGGTGTGCATTTTTCTTTGGATGGTGATTAGTGGATTAAAATCCGTGGATCGGTGTAAATCGCGTGCAATTGGGCAGTGAAATTTCAATGCGACGAGAAACTGGGATTTATACTAATTTGCTATACAAAAATTTAAAAAGGTTCACTTTATTTTATAATTTCATGGGTCCTGTATTCAGCCTTCATTAAATTATTGATTTTCTTTATTTTTATATATCAAATACCGGCACTGAAAGTAGGCAAAATAATGAGATTCTAAAAATATTGAGTTGGGTATCTTTAAAGATAATGGAAATTTATTATTTAGGTATAATACTCGATAAAATGATTTCTGGACATGAAAATCAAGTTGAATAAATAATAAGCTCATGAGGTACAGATGCTTTTTTTTACTGGCAACAAAATAATGCGAAATAATAGAAAGGAAAAAGATATTGTTCGTCATCTCGATAGATAATTAAATACCGATATTTGCAATGGTCAATAAGACAATTTTTTAATATTTCACTGACGTGAGAATAATAAACCAATGAACCAATCAACCGAAATAACTTGAAAGAATAATAAGCTCAGGAGCCACGGATACTTTATTCTTTACACGCATCAAAATAATGGGAAATAATACAAAAAAGAAAATTATTTCCCGTCAGCTCAATAAATAATGGAAAATAAATATTTATAATCCTCATTAAGATCATTTCGTGATATAAAATTAATGGAAAATGAATAATAAACTCATCAACGATTATTACTAATCCGTCTTGGGCTGTTTTACCATTAGAGCAAAATTTATTCGACATGGTAATCTTGGGTTTGCCACGTGCAAAATTCAGAAATCTGCAGCCAGTAGCTAGACCGTCGATAAAGCAGTTTCCTGACACCAAGCGGGAGTTCGATTCGAGCGTCTGACGTCATTTCTGCTTCCTTGCTGTGGTCAATATCGTGTGTGTTAGTCGGGCCGACACGTTGTGCGCGATAATTTATCAAGTGTACGTTCGTCAAACCCGATTATCAAGGAATAAATAAGCAGGTAATTAATTTCAACAATAAATCCTCTAACGATCGTTAAAAAAAATCATCATTCGAACGTATAAAACAATGTAAATACGAAAAAATGCTCATTATCAGCATATGCATCTGTAACACTGTGTTCCGTGTGCTTATTTGGTGTACAAATAATTTTTTAATATCGTAAAATGATCGTAGGACGAGCGGAGATGATTTTCCCGACTGTGCGTAATTATTCGAAGATTTCATTGATACTTTGATGGAGTGCATCGAACGTTTTTTAGGTTATGTTTCCCAAGAAGAGTCTGTGCGCTCCGACGGATTAATTTTAGTTACAAAACAGCGGGTTACGTGGCGCCACTGTATCGGAAAACAGAGATTCATGCTCTCGACCCTCGATAACAAAATCTCACATTCCGAGGGGCGAAGGGGGGGGGGGGGGGGGGTGATCTTTCTGATAAAATATACACGCTTATTTATGGGTTCGACAATCTCACCGATATTAACGTTACAACAAATCTAGATATTTTTCAATACATAATATTCGATAAAACCGAGAAATAATTCGAAAAAATGTACGTCCTAAAAAGATAATAAATTAATAAAATCAATTAAATAACTCAATTAGTAATTGAATTAATTGAATTAATTTCGATAATTCTCGTGAATTAATCTTGCAATAAATTGATGATTGATTGAATCAGTTTGATGACCAAATTATTAATTAAATCAATTGGATAACTCAATTATCAACTGCATTGTGTAAATTGCTCAATTATTATTATTCAAATAAATTTAATAACTTAATTATTAATGGATTAATTGCATTAATCAATAATTGTTTCTTAACTTTGAGGGTATTCAATAAATTCGAAAAATAAAGAATAAATAGGTTGTTCAATGGATGATAATATGATTTCAACCAACTAGACACTACTGATTTTTTTATTCTTCATTCGTGAAGACGACCAGAAAAACAGCTATCAGGTAATTTTTGTTGAGTACATTTTCTTCCGGACATGAAAAACAACACCAGTGAAGGCGCCAACGCGGTTTGATTCATGGCTATACGCGCCCGTCGCACGGATGGCTTACGCGGGCGTGAACGCTCGCCACTATTGCAATTCGCCAATTTCGCGCGCGCTGCGGCCAAGGTCGCCATTTCATCATGTTGTTCAAACAACAACGACGTTTATTCACGACAATTGTTGGGGAAATTGACGCTGAACCGAACATGAATGTCGAGAAGATGAAGCCGAAGAAGCCGAGCGTGAACGCAAAGGCGAAGGACTCGCGCGCGGAGGAGTTCGGCCGGAGAGGGCGGAAGGGAAGAAAATCGCGTTTGTGGAGGAACACCGCGGCGGATTGGCGGCCTGGGGCGCGGTTGCGGATTCTCGGCGTGATGCCCGTGATTCGCGGTCGCGGTGCCCAGTAATCGGGGGCCGTTGCCCGCCATATTTCTCCCCCGTTTATATTATATCTATGTATACATATATATTTAAGTGTTTAGAAAAAAAAAACAAAAAAATTTATTTTCCAACGAGCCACACCTGAAATAGTTTCCTTAGATAGGAGAAAAAATTCTGGTAAAAGATGAGCATTCTAGGTTGAGTGTTAGATCCCCCTCTTTGACTTTTCATATATATATTTTTTTTTTTTTTTACAGCTGCCAGGGGATCAGCTCAGTCTCAAATGAGATGCTCTTACAATTTTAACTCTTTAATTGAATTTAATAGGGGAGATATATAAAAATAACGAAAAAAACTCAGATTTCAATATTCATTATCAAATGAAAACTGATGATTTTGTGAAGTACAATCTTAAGCAATTTATGATGTATCACTGATACACTCTAAACCATTGATACAGAAATTTAAGCAATCTCTGTACTTCACAAAATGATCAGTTTCTATTTGATAATGAATATTGAAATCTGAGTGTTTTCGTTATTTTTATATATCTCCCCTATTAAATTTAATCAAAGAGTTAAAATTCTAAGTGCATCTCATTTGAGACTAAGCTGATCCTCTGGCAGCTGTAGGGACGAAAAATTTTTTTTTCTAACAATAATCTGTCTTTAATTAAAAAAAAAGGAAAAAAAAAATAAAAAGTCAAATGAGGGGGAACTAACACTCCACCTAGAATGCTCATATTTTGCCAACATAACCTAACTGTTTCAGGTGTGGCCCGTTGGAAAAAGGAAAAAAAAAAATGTTTTTCAAACACTAATACATATACAACTACATATGTTCCATGTCGCCTGGCACCACGCGCTGCGGTGATGGTGGCGGTTGTTGCCGCCGCGAACTACTCTTCTCTCCTTATGGTCGCCAACGTCTTTTCGCTTCCAGCTACCAACCCCCTCTTTCTCCCTTCAATCGTGAAGGGAAACCGGACAATCTTACGGAGCAAGAGAGATCCGTCCGAGCCGGGATATCTCTTCCTTTATTTTCTCCAACGTTGTCGTCCTCGTCTCGAACGCCGCTTCCTTCTCGACTTCGTCCTCTTCGACCCCCGTCATCCTCTCGTCTCGGGCACCGCTTGATAAAACCGCTCCCTGCGCGCACCGGCGTGTACACCGCGCGCGGCGGGCCAATCTTCCGCCGGTAAACACTGCAATCGGTTTATGCCGCGTAGCCGCATTAATATAATTAGTCACCGCGAGCGCACTCGAGCGAGTCCTCGGCGTCGAGCGGCGCGCGGGGGGTTTCCTTCGCGAATACCCGGAGGCAGGCTATGTTTCGCGTATAGGCGAACACGATGCGCTCAACGTTCTTCTGCCTCGTAATATACCATCTTCCTCGGCGTTTTGTCTCTACCCCGCGGTATCACCGCGACCAAGCGGGGAAAACCGGGGTGGTACGGATCGGACCTGCGGGGAGGATTATGGGTAGGAGGCCACGAAAGGCGTGTCGGGCCCCGGGACACCGATCATTTTCATTTCCATCTCGATTATGCGACGTCGAACAAACCCCAGAAGCATATTTTCCATCGTCGCCCGAGTTATGTAGATTAAAAAATATACGTTATGCAGACAACGTAACAAAAATTCTTTTGACGATATATTTGTTAAGCATGGATCTTAAAGCGTTATTATCCATATTTGTTTGATAGTATTTTTTTTTTACTTGCATTTATTGCGCTTCAAATTGAATTCGATGAATCTAAATTATTATTATTATTATTATTATTATTATTATTATGACATGAAGTAATATTACATGAAGAAATTGCTATTATTATTATCATTAACATTATCATTGGTTGTATTTTTATTATTACTTGCATTTGTCAAAGTTATCATAATTATTTTTCAATCCTGCGAGTAATGAAATTTCGATCGGAAACGATGATGACGATCTTAGTGATTGTACAAATGAATAAATTCACAATGGAATGTATGGGTTTTCACTGTGGACAATTGCTGGTACAACACAGTACAAAGCGTAAACATACGAGCGGAAGATCCTTGCCCGAGGGAAGAAAGTACTTTGACGAGAAATTCCGAAGCTAGACGCGAGGAAACGATTTTGCCAATTGGCAGTAATGATAAAAAGGACGACCCGGTCGCGTTCCGTCCATCGCTACCCCACATTTCGCGCGGTAACAGCGTTCCGGGAAATCGAACTCGTTTAAAATCCCACTCGTCCGGCATCTGGCTATGCAATTATCAACCCTTAATTTTCGTCCCTGTATTTATTTCCCGAGTTAAAGAGAAATGCTGTAAATAGGTGATCGAATGATTATTCCGGTGGTCGAGCTTTTGCGGGCGATTTGTGAATTGGACTCCTGGCAATTGGGGTATAAATTCCGATAGCAAAATCCACGACATTCGAACGGGAGAACAGTCGTTTTTCAAATGAAACTAAAATATTTAACATCGATAAATTACCTGATTGGAGATGAATTTTATAGAAGAGATCAAAATGTATTTAACCCTTACACCACACGGAAGGTCATCTTGACCCTATTATTTTCTTGTATAAAAACTATTTGCAACCAAATTTTTTTATTTATGACAATTATTTCAATCGCACTTTTTATTAATATCGATTGATCTAACGATGTTCGAAGTATATTTGAGAATTTCTTTAACCTGATCGCACGGTCCAATTTAAAATGGCCGACCGTCAAAGATTCTTCGGGGTCGAATTGACCCCTGGTAGAGCGTTACATCGAAAAAATACATGTGTGTAGTAAAGGGAAAACGAACATGAATGATTATTCGATTCTTCGAAGAAGCACGCAATTGGCTTACTTGGCTTGAATAATAGCGGTTTTTTTTTTTTTTTTTTTTTTTTTTTTCTTCTTTTCAGGATGCCGCCCAAAAAGGTCGAAGAACCTGAAAGAACGCCCCTCATCGGGCGAGTCGGGACCAATCTGAAAGTCGGTATCGTTGGCATACCGAACGTCGGAAAATCTACCTTCTTCAACGTTCTCACCAAGAGTCAAGCAGCTGCGGAGAACTTTCCTTTCTGCACCATCGACCCCAATGAAAATAAGTATATTTTAATATTTTTAATTTTTCTCCGCGACAACGAGGTCAACACCGTTGACATTTGTCGTGCGACACATCAGCCAAAAGCCGGAAGCTACTTGAAATTATTGGCAAATTGCAATCGTTACGATTTTTAAAATCTTATTACATTGAAAAAAGAAATTCAAAGTCCAATCCGTGGAGGATAGACTAACGTTATTGAATCTGAGCACTCATCTGTCGGAAGTACATCAGCCCACATACTTCCGAAAGCAGAACGCTCGTGTGAAAAAACGAATGAGGAGCTGTCAACGAATGCTAATTCATAAAATTATCAAGTTGTTGATAACTAAACTTTGTCAATGTTTTGGTTCTTCTCTCAAGCTGTGATGGCTGAGGTTTCCGCTAATTCGCCTATTTTGTTTTTCTTCGGAAAAGTTGTAAGCACAACGACACAATTTCGTTTATACCGTCGGTCCATCTGGCACAAAGTGAGGTTTGATTCCAGTGACAATCTTTCCATAACGAATGACTGTAGAACAGGTGACCGAATAAGCTGATCTCCTGTCTCCTGTTCGCCAGTCTTTTGTTATCCGTGTGGTTCCGAAAAAAATCTTGCCACTTTCAGTGAAATACGTACGTAATAGCAGTTTGGTGTCCTTGTGTCCATCCTCCATGGTCTGACCATCGCCATATCGACATGGACCACTAAACCCGCAAGAAAAATTGCAAATAGCAATAGAAAAAAAAGAGACTAGGATGGTTCTGAACCTCTCCCTTTCTAGTGAAAGCTGATTGGTCGAAATAATTGACGAATAGATTAATAATTTGGTCTGACCGACGGATAGATCTTGTAGGAAATTGGTTAGAAGTAGAGGAAATGTGCGATAAAATATTGGTCGAGGTTGATGAAAGAACTCGCGAAAGATCAAACGATGATTATTGCTCGAAAAATTCCGGAAAAATCAAAGACGATGAAAAATTTGCCGCACCTTCGTGGCCTCCACTCTCGTCGACGTGGTGCCCCCGTGCGAGCATGTACTACGCCTACACCGAGAACATGAATCCCGTCGAGCGAGCTTGCAAATTCGCCGACGTCGTAACACAAGATCCCGACGGACAAGTTCCTTTCCCGCACTTCGATCCACCGCTAGATCCATTCGCGATTCGCGATCCTTACGAAGAAATTAGCGCTCGGGAAAAGTATCTTCGACAGGATCCCGTTTGCTTCGCGATCTTTGGAAAGCCAGGTTTGAGCAGCGACAATTTGGCAAAACTTATCTCCGAATGGTGGAATTGCGTGCTGATATCTCCGGAATATCTCGTCAGCGAGGAAATTGATAAACAAACCGATAAGGGACGGTGGCTCGAAGAAATTCGTCAAGATGGAGGCACGATAGGACCTAACATGATTATGAGTTTGGTGGAAAGTAGAATTGAAAAGAGAGACGTGATGCACAGAGGTTACGTGGTCGAAGGATTGCCATTGATTCCTGACAATCCTGACCTCGAACATTCGTCGTGTCCCGGAAAATCATCGGAAAAATGTTGCACGGAAAATAATTCGTGTCGCGTGGAGCTCGCCTCTGGTAGATCATCGAATGAAAGTACGTCGAATTCCGATAGCGACGGTAAATCAATGAGTCTCGCTTCGTTATTGCCCCTTAAAAAATTAAATAACAAAGACCATCGTCTAAATCCATTGGGAAATTTGAAAAGATCGATTAGTCTCGATTCTCTTATTCACCCCCAAGATCGTCTAAATTTGCTTCAACACACGAACATCACGAAAACTCTGTCCTTTGGAAATAAAACGGATTACACGCGCGTACGTATAAATCCATTCGACGAGAAAATTCATGGAAAAGTTCCAAGTTATGAAAAATATGAAGATTACGTGCCGGATCAGATTGAAAAAATTTTCAAACACTGGCCTGTCAAACCAACCGTTATTATTTATATTATTTGTCCGGATGAAGACGTTATTCGGCGTCGTGAAAATTTTAAGTGTAATTTCGTTGCTGGAGAATCGATGGATATCGATAAAATTCATGATAAACGAAGAGAAAAATGTTTTATCAACCGTAAAACCGCGACGGAGGCGAGGATAAAGATGAAATGTGAAATTTACAAACGTAATGCTTTGCCGATTATAGATCGTTACGTTTTGAAGCACAATCCACAGAATGTCATTAGAGTCGATGGTCGGACGTTGGTTGCTCAAATGTTTCAAATAGTTAACACAAAATTGCGCACTCTTCCATATTCACGAGCGATTATTCCGAAAAGGATCGATCATGGCACAGTATGGCAACCTGATGATTCTCTCGACGGTGAAGATGTCGAAAAATCATCAAAAGAAAAAATAGCCGAGGATTACCTCGCAGAAAGAAGTAACGAAGACATGTTCGAAGAATTATCGAAAAAATCCACGATCTCTTCGAAATTTCGATGGCGTCTATCCAACTGGAAATTCAATTGTCCCGTCGAACTCGCGCAAGGACGCACGATCGAAGGAAATCCCGAATACCCTGTGCGTTTCATGAATGCAATATATTTTCTCTCGTCCATGGAAGCGATGGAATTGTTCGTGGAAAATCCTCGTCCCTTTATTTTACCGATGGGACCAAAATTAACTTGCAAAATTGCGGTTTTCGGTCCGAGGTACTCCGGAAAATCCGAATTATGCAATTATCTGGGACGAAATTATTGCGCAAATGTTGTCAACGTTCGTGAATTGGAAAAGCAAATCATGGACGATCGTATAAATGAAAATGTTGCGGCAGCGTTGCGTAAAATTGTTGGTCGTGTTATTGCGGATTTGAATAACAAATTAAAGTCCGAGAGAGAAATTAGGGAACTCGAGAGGCTGGAAGCTTTGAATTTTTGGTTGATCGAAGCGAAACAACTTTTCGAAGAACTTCGACGTATTTACGAATCTGAATATTTTAATAACGAAGAACGTTTTAATTCCATGGAGTTTACGATAATTCATCGAAAACTTGAAAAACACGGTTTGCACTTTGTTGAAGAAAATATTGAATTATTTAAAGGCATTAAACAAAATTCAAATATTCTCATTGAATACGCCCCTGAAAATCTTCGCTTGGAGGAATCACCGATTCGCGAATTGACCGAACACGATCGGGAGGTTGCAATTATTTTGGAAAACGAAGTGAGACATCTGCGAAACGATAAAATCGACGTTACGAATTACGAGCTAGCGGGATTGTTGATTTCGCGAATAAAAATGATGCCGGACGTTCCCTTCGACGGTGAATTATCGAGAGAGCCAGGATGGGTCATCGACGGCATGCATCCGGACTCAGAAATCTGGAGAATCTTCCAAGAAGCGGGATTAGTCGTAGACGATGTGATTATCGTGATCGAGGAACGTCCCTACAATTATTTGATCGAAAATTTTAACCGATACAACGACAGGAACAAAGAACCGGAAGACAATGAAAATAACGTAGAACGCGAAAATCCGGGAAAATCGATTTTCAACGAAGATATGAAAAATTACATAATCGACATTCAAGAGTTTGAAAAAAATTGGATTAATTTTGAGGGGACACTCGAGAAAGCAAAAATATATCCATTTGTCTGTAATATAGATAAAAATGTCAACCTGTACGAAATTGTATCGAAACACATCAACGAACGTTTTTCTATTCCACCGAAAATCCTGACCGAAGAAGAAAGAGTTGAAGAATTTGAAGATGTTACGGAATCGATTATCGACATCGATGAGGATGAACAATTAGAAGAAGAGGAACCGGAAGAATCGAGGACGAAGCAGGTAAAAAAGGATGATAGACAACTCGGCGATACTGGAATTTATTGTCCTGTCGCTTTGGCTCGAACCAGAGTCCTGTGGCGAGGAAAGGAAGAATACAGTGCATTATATCGAAACAAAATATACCTATGCTCCAACGTCGACGCTTTACAAAATTTTGTCAAAAATCCGGAAGATTTTAACGTACCGTTTAAAGAACCAATGAAAAAATGGCCATCCGCGCGAATTTGCATCGTCGGACCTTCGGGAAGTGGAAAAAGCACTGTGGCTAAACTTTTATCCGAACAATTCGAAATGATTCACGTTAATTTCACAGAACTTTTCAATGTTTACACCGTTCCTGCATTTGAGGATAAATACAAATATGAAGGCGCTTCACTGCCTCCGGAAATGCTCCAAAAATGCTTCCTCGATTTTTTCAAACCTCCGAACGACACTTCCGCCGTTTTGTTCGATTCCTTTCCGAATTGTTTGGAAGACGTGGAAGCTGCGCTGGAACATTTTGCTGCACCGGAATTGATAATCGAATTGGAATGTAATTTGGAAAAAACGCACGAGCGTTTGCTTCCGGGGCTTTTGAACGATTTTATTGAGAAGCAGGGACGTCCCGAAAAAAATAATTTGAAAAAAGAAGGAGAAAAATATGATGATGAAGAAGATGCAGAACCAGAATTTTCAGATCACGAAGATTCTGAAGAATTAAAAGATCGAATTTTTCAAGAAATCGAAGAGTCTTACGATCGCACGATCGATCTGCTCAATAACGCACGTAGAAAAATTCAGGAAGAATCCATATGTTGGATAAAAGTCAATAGCGAAAAAGATCCGAATACGATAATCTCGAAATTAATAAATATTATTCGTCCCTTGATCTTTCGGAAGTCCTCGATATTGGAAAGAACCTACGAAATTGATCCCGAAATGGCGGAAAATTTATTGGACTCCGGATATTATTTCCTAAGCTCTTTCGGTCGATCGTGTCCCGTGCAAATGTACGAAAACAAAATTCCCATTCAACTGTATTTGCCGGCGGAAGATCTTTACGATATTCACACGGTTTTGCATCGTCATTACGTTTATTTTATCGCCGGCAAAGAGTCGTTGAAAATTTTCGTGGATGATCCTTTGAAATATATCCGACGAGATTCCTGCAATCCTTTGATTCCCGCGAGAATATCGATAATAGGACCTCCCAAATCCGGGAAATCAACGATCGCCGGGAGATTCGCCAGATGTTACGGTTTGCGTGTTATCACGCGGGAGGATGCAATACGATGGACAAAAAGTAATTATTCCTGGACGAATACCGGTCGTCTGATCGTAGAAAGTTTAAAAGCTGGACGAATAGTTAACAATCGTTTGGCAGCTCGTGCAATTGATTTGTTTCTCATGGAACCTGCCTCATCGACTCAAGGATACGTGATGGACGGATTTCCAACGAATCCCGAGGAATTCGAAGAACTCGGGCTTTTGAATATTCGACCTATGATCGTAATCAATCTTCGAGTTGACAAAAAATTTTCTCTGGATTCCTCGACGACGAATAATAACGAAAAAAATTTAAATCTCAATGATTTATTGCCGAGTTTGATATCAAATCGATACGACGATTGGATAGAAATTTCGTCGATTTATCTCGAGTGGTTGAAACAATTTGGCCAAAACATCGTGGACGTCGATGCCACGGCCAGCAAGTGGTCGGTTTGGCGTAACGTTGATAAAAAATTTTGCTCGATCTTCGGCGATATCAAACGTTATTTTCGCGAAGTTGATTACGACAAAGTACACAACTTAAAATATTTGAGCGTCACGCCTTCGGAATTTCGAAGACGCCAGAGTTCATGGAAATCTTATTGTCCAGCCTGCTTGCACTACGACGATTCGATCGTATTTTCCGGTATCCCGCCGGATCGAAGAGGCCTCGTGCAATATGGAAAATATTTTTATTGGATCTGTTCGAAGCACGTTGACATTTTTATGGAAAATCCACGGTCTTGTTTGCCTCCACGAAGTACAGCCGAACTTCCCGTTGAACTTCCAAAAATTTTAAACGAACAAATCAACGTCGATCACGATGGTTGGGCCAAAAGACTTCGTTATTATGGGAATTGCATCGTCGATTACGCAAACGCTCTGCCGGAATATTCGATCGTATCTGGTCAGCGAAATCTCGGAGTTCTCTACGAAAACAATTTGTATCTCTTTTGTTCGACGGATTGTCGGAAAAAATTTTGCTCACGACCTTCGACGTACGCGAAAATGAGAATCGAATATCCCGAGCCTTCGGTGAAATTGAAAAATTTTCCGACCGTAGAGTTTCTCGAGCAGACAGTCGCTGACGCGGTCGTTCAAGCGGTCGTCGCGGTGGCTGCGGCGAGGCCGAAATATGTTGGAATGTCGCCAGCCGTCTCGGCCGCTGTCTACATCGGGATTTATCTGAAAATTCACAATGTCGCTTCCAAACCCGACGAAATTACCGTTTACGAAACGATTAAACGACGAATAGATGATTTTTATCGAATCATCGAAATTGCAACGCGAAATATGAAGAAAACTATAAATCCTTACGTTGCAATAATTGAGTACGGGAATTATTTATTATACATAATAACTTTTTTTCCTTCATTGATTAGGATCGAATCCAATTTATATTTTTTACATTTTCTCTGCTTTTTTATTTCTAACATGTATACACACACAAAGGTGTGTTTAAAAAAGGCAAAGTTTTTCGATCCTTCGGTTGGCTACTATATTTCAAGTCGATCAAGAGACATCTGTCCAAATTTTAGCTTAATCGGACAATATTCGAAGGTTCGTTTGCTTTCACGAATTCGATTTTACTTTCGATTAGCACGTTAAATAAATTTTCTTTCAGTCGCAATTAAATTTTCCAGGTTAAAAAAATTTCGGGGATGAGGAGTAAGTCCGATACATTGTATTAAGGTCTCGCAAAATGAGAATATTCTTTGTTTTACAATAATAAAAGAGTTGAGATTATTACGAAAAAATTATTAACTCTCTTTTATTGTGGAACGAAAAATATTCCCATTTTAAGTGACCTAAATACTACATATCACACGTGCTAATCTAAGGCAAAATTTAATCCGTGAAAGCGGAACCCCTAAATATTGCCCGATTGAGCTGAAATTTAGACAGGTGTCTAATAATTGCTTGTACTTTAAATAAAGGAACTACCAGAAGGATCGAAAAACCATTTTAGTACACACTCTGACCTATTTTGTTTGTTTTTTTTTTATTTTTCGAAGCACGTCGAGTACCGGTGCCAGATCCAAGGTTTGACTACTTATGCGAGTACTTCAAGCCGCTCAGGTGAGCTAACTCACTCAATCGAATATTTTTCCTTATTCGCTTCGGACTCTGATGCATAACGTCGGTTACGCTTGTACAATCCGATGTATATAGGACGATGACTATGCGTCGGGAATATATTACGGTATTAAACGGGGTTGTCTCTGGCTACATTTGCCTTTTGCCCCGATATTGCCCGCCCGCCCCCCCCCCCTCCCTGTCTCCGCCCCTGAGAACCTTCCCTTCTCCCTGGGAGAAACGATTCGGAATAACTGCGAGCGAAATTTCCATACGTCTTTGGGCTTTATTCTCCGAAGGCCCGGTCGTCGTGGCACGTTTTCGTGTAGTACGTGATCTGCAATGCAAATTACACTCCGTAAGCGAATTTGAAACTTGAAAACCTACACTGACGCATCGAGCACCTCGATGAAGACTCAGGGACAATCCGCGACCCTTTGGTGGCCAATAAGACACTACATTACCGTTAAAAAATATTTTAAATAAAGGAATAATTTTATTTTCTTCGCTATTTGTTTCAACGAATAAAAGTAATATTTTCTTTTATCAAATTATTGAGATTGTGTAGATCATTGAATTTTTCTCGTGCGCTAAAAATAAGCCTGCAGTAGGTTTTGGGTAAATCCAAACACACGGTTTAACATTTATTTATTTATTCAAGCTATTGTCGTTTAATAAATAATTTAGGTTTAGGTAGTTATCGTTATTAAAAAATGAAGAATCTACAGTGGGTGGGTTGTAAGTAAATTAAACCATACCGTTTTATCTTTATTCATTTATTCTTTATCTAAACTATTTGACGATAAATTGATTGAATTTAATTGTGGAATTGGAATGGAATTGCCAGAAATTAATTTGGCGATAGAGAGACTTTGAAAGTCCTCAGCCCGACCGTGTGACAATGTATCGATGTATGCACATCCACGTGTGTGTATGTTCACCGGATTCGAGCCACGTGTCGTGCAGAATCCACCGGTCCGTAATAAAAGCCAGTTAATGTGTACCCACGAGCTTTCGCTTCTGCCGCGTTCTGCCAATCTGCCGGCGCTACTTCCATCGACGCCTCTCTTCAAAGACTAATTGTTTAATGAGGCCGGGATTAGCATTTAAACGCATTGTCACCGTGGGGGAGCCTTTCTCCCTTTGCCATTCGACGGGTGGCGACGCTCGCGTTCATCTACCCTCCCTCCTCGGGCCTCCGCCCCCGTTCCCGTCCCTGTTGCACACGTCGACTGGTTCGGCCCTTTGATCGTGTTTCCAAAGCCCTCCGCCGCTTGCAATACCATCGAAAATTCATCAAACTCCCGAAAAAATCACTCGTTCTCTCGTTATTCATTTATTTACCGATACATCCATTTAATCAACTCACTTCTACTTTATTTGTCCGAAATCATAACTTTGAGAATATCAATTCATTATAATCCTATTTTTCTCAATTCTAATTTATTTTATTATTATGGTTATTATTTAATTTTTTTTAAATCAATGCGCTTCATCAATTTGTCCACAATTGTAATTGAAACAATATTTATTTATTATATTGTTATATTTCTAAATTTTCATTTATTGCGGTTGTGTGGTTATTGTTATGATCATATAATTTTTTAATTTTTTATTTATTATTAAATTATGTTTTTGGTCTTGTAATATGTGATTTCAGCAAAGTTCCAGCGTTTCTGAACGTCGTCGATATTGCTGGTTTGGTCAAAGGCGCAGCTGAGGGCCAAGGCCTGGGAAATGCTTTTTTGTCGCACATTAGGGCGTGCGATGCCATTTTTCATCTGTGCAGTACGTAACTTAAATCACTTTTGTCGTTTTTTCCTTCCATCCATCAATTATGTGATTGATAAACAGGATGATAGAAACATTGGGTAATAAAATTATATTCAATCGAATTAAATATTTAAAAAATCGTTTATTCATCAAATAAAATTAAGAAAAATGATATTTAAAAAAATAAAATACGGCTTTTCAAATCACTATTTCATATATTCATTCATTCTTTTCAAATTTATCATTGAAAAGACGTTTTTTCGTCTTAAAAAAAAGTTTACTTAAAAAAAATAACGTAAGGAACGTAACTAACGGAACGTAATTTATGGTGTCTTAATTAATTTGTAAGGTGTTAAATATCATGCCCCACCATATTATAGCATCTTACACCATTGCTGAGTGATAAGAAACGTTAGGAAAAAAATTGGAGCTGTTTTAAGGTGGAGCCGTGATTCGATATATTTACCGAAATTTTTCATAAATTTTCAATCTATGAAAAATCTATGTATAAAAAAACAAAATAATGTCGAACCGTTAATGCATCTTCGGGGAATGATTGAGAAATATCGGGAAAACGGATCAGCCACGATGGTTACGGTCGCGTGTCACTTGTAATTTAAATATTGTACCCGCGGCCTATTTAGCTCGCGTTGCTGATCTATCGTCCCACAGCTTACTGTTGATTCGTTAGTTATTACAATTGACTACGCAGCCATTCCATTTATTTATCTCCATTTATTTATTTTATTTTTATTTGTCTTTTTTTCTTTTTGCTTCCTCATAAAGGAAGCTTTGTGACGGTCCGAAATTTTTTTTTCGAGATTTTGATGTCAATAGGCTTAGAATGTCCTAAAACATCCAGAAAACACATTTGGAAAAAATGTCCGGATGTATGTGTGTGTGTGTGTGTGTGTGTGTGTATGTATGTAACCACCCTCTAAAATTCAAACGTTCATAACTCGAGAACGGTTCAAGCTACCGTACTCAAATTTTGCACACATGTGATGCCTTCTAATATCTATGTAATCTGTAAATTTCGCGATTATCGACGGACTTGTTCAGCTTCGACAGCGTTTTGAATTTTTCAAAAAATGTCTGTAGCCACGCTAGCGTCCGCAATTTTTGACATTTTCGGCTAAATAGTTTTTGACATATAGAATTGAGTACAAGGACGGTTGGTATTGCATTTGAGCCGAATCCATCAATAACTTTAGATTTTATGATTTTTTGAATTTTTCAAAAAATCAACTTTTTTGATCTATTTGTCGTTAACTTCAACCAATCGAACCATAATTCTCTGCAAGTATAGGATGTCATTGTGCTATAATACATATCAAATTTGGCCGAGATCGGCCGAACGGATCGAGTTCTAGAGCAATTAGAAATTTCTAAGTTCCAACCCTTGAAAATTCAAAACCACTGGACTGAACGTGCTTTAATTTATACACACGCTCAAACTAACCGTCAGCTTAAGTTGTTACTAGATTAGATAGGAATTGAACAACGCGCTCGAATTTTGGGACACATTGAATTGTTATATACGTTCGAGTCGGTTTTTATACGGAGGGAAGGATCTACGGATATCCTGCATAAAACAAGCTGCAAGCTGAAACTTGCAATTGGCTTCCCCTGAATTTTCGGTAGTGAACGGAACTTCCTTTATGAGGAAGCCGAAGATTAAAAAAAATAAAATGAAAGAAATCGAGAAATGCTTCCTCATAGAAGGATTTCGTGCACTACCGAAAATTCAGGGGAAGCCAATTGCAAGTTTCAGCTTGCAGCTTGTTTCTTATTCTTTCTTTCTTTTACCGTTTCACGATGCATCGTACAGCTCCGAACGATATTATTATTCTGCCATTTGGTCGAGGTTCTCGCGTGTTATTTTTCTCTGTTCTACGGTCTATCGACACTTTTATCGCGATTGTGCATTCACGAGCGTGCATTACGACAAAAATCCAACAATAGACAACATTAATCATAAATTTAATAATTCAACAAAGATTCACGAGACAGGCACCGTTAACGTTAATGTATCGCTTTATTCATCTTTCATTTATTTATTTTTTCATTTTATTTTTTTATAACTTCTCGTTCGTCGCGATCAGGAGCTTTCGAGGACGATGACGTGACTCACATAGAGGGTGAGGTCAATCCTGTCCGTGATTTTGACATCATTAGCGAGGAGCTGCGACTCAAGGACGTAGAATTTCTCGGAGTTCATCTCGATAAATTGGAAAAACTCGTTGTTCGCGGTAATGACAAGAAACTCAAACCTGAATACGTGAGTATACAATTTTTAATAATGTATTTGACCAATCCACGTATCGAGAACAAAAAAATCAAAGAAAAAAAACATTTAATAACAACCCGAGCGAATATTTAATGAATCGTATTAGAGGGAATTGATCGGAATAATTACGATAGTGACAATTAATCGAACATCAGTTGAATTCTATTTGAAATTAAATTGATCCTACATTTTTTTAAATTTAATTGAATCTTATTGTGACGAGAGTGCAGAAAAATAGGGGAAAAAATTGAGTATCAGAATTTCGACCGTCGTGCCAACAGATTGTCAGAAAAAATTAAAAAATAAAACAAATTTAATAATAACTCTAGCGAATTTTCAATGAATCCTATCGGAGGAATTGATTGGAATAATGACAATAATAACAGTCGATTAAACATTTATTAAATTCTATTTGAAATTCATCGATCCCACAAGTTTTTCTTTCATCGAGCTGAACGAAACTCCGGCAAGAACGCAGAAACATGGGAAAATCATTTGGATTTGGATGAATCGATCTATTTTCCAAAATTGAATATCAGTATTTTAGCCATCGCGCCAACAGATTGCCAAGAGTGAATTTTCCACGTTACTCGTTTTAAGAACGGTTTCGGGCAATGCCTTGGCGTTTCCCGGTATCGAGATCGCAAGTGACCCATGAACCCGTGCCCATCGATATCTTCGATCACGTCATCATAACGTATTTGCATTAGCTCCAACCGACTACGACATCACGATCCGATTATTCTCGGCTGAGGCCTCATTCTTCGTCCTCACGCCCACGCCTCACACACAAATCATATACCTCCTGCACCTTTTCATTCACGATTCTTCTTCCCCCTCCGTCCTCCATCCTCCATCCTCCATCCTCCGTACCTCGCCGATATCGGACCGTTTACATTTAATTTCCTGGTTACAACGCGCGCGACTCTTCGCCGGATCACCCACGCTGCTATTCCGCGAGAATACTTACCTTCGCAGGATCAATGACCCATCGATCCATCGACGACGCGATAATTACGGTCGCTCCAAAAGCTCGCATCCAACGAAGACAACCTCGCCAGCCTCGAGCTGAGCCAATAAAACATCAATTTTTATTTTCATTCATTTCTTTTAGTATTTATTTTTATTTTTATTATTTCTTCACCAACGTTCAAACGTCATAGATCGTATGACATATATATTTATAATACGATTTATGGGGAGACCATAGTAGTAGGAAAAGAAGCTTTCTTCATGAGGAAGAAAAAAATACTCATAGTTACAAGTCGAAATTTAAGAATCGCTGGTTCGAATTCGAATCGATTATTTTTGTTCAGGAGTCAATTTGAACCTGCACAGACTTCGACCGTCCGCCATTTTGGATTCGACCGTTCGATCAGGGTGAAAAAATTTTCAAATACACGTGGATAATTCCTTAATCGTTTAACATTAATGAATAGTGCGATTGGGATTATCTACATGCATGAAAAAAATCATTAAACAAAAAACTTGTTTGAAAAAAAATTTGCTTTCACGAAAATGACAGGTTCAGAATAACCGTGGAGGTGGTGTATATTGTAGTTTGGCCTCGTGCGTTTTAATAAAACCGTTGTGAATAATCGTTTCGGGTGACGATAAAAGCACAGTTCCGGCGTTCTTTTACGCGAAACAAGATCCAGTGAGAATGTTTTTTTTTTTCTCATTTCTCATTTTTTAAAATATTTTTTTTTATGGATTGCGCATATCACAAGGCCCGTAAAATTACCGGAGGAAATAAAGAGCTCCAGGGTAAGCACGTGTGTGCGCGCTTCTTGGAACGAATCAATCGAACGATTTCTCGCCGCCTACCAACCATCCACAAGACCCCCCTGGCCGATTATAATTTTTTTTTCTCTTACCTTCTTGCAATTTCCTCAAACTTTTCGAAAGCTCCAAGTTTTTCATTTTTTTCTCCTTTCTTGGGTTTTCCTTTTTTTTGTACTTATTTCAATGTGGATATCGTACGGTTTCGAGCCCTGAGGTAACCCGTCCGAGATAATGGCTCTCTGTGCATGAATTACCATCCCATCCTGACTTCGTTCTGTCTCGAATATTCAGTTTATACGATCATCATTTTTTTTTTTTTTTGTTTGAAAAAACATTATTTACCGTCTACCAGGATACCATCCTCAAAGTCAAAAATATTTTGATGGAAGAAAAGAATCATATCAGGTTCGCCGACTGGAGCCTTAACGAGGTAATTGCGTTTTATTTTAAATAACATTTTTTTAGCGAACAATATAATAATAATAATATTTTGAAATTTCATCATGAATCGCAGATCGAAATACTTAACAAGTATTTATTTTTGACGTCAAAACCTGTCATCTACCTGGTAAATCTTTCGGAAAAAGATTACATCCGCAAGAAGAACAAATGGTGAGCTTATTAGCGGTTAAAAAAAATTTAATTAAATATATTGAATAACAAATGAGAATATTTTTTAAAAGTACGAATCGTTTGAAGAAAATTCGATCCGCCAGGTAGAAAATAGTTAAATAGGTCTTCACTTATCTCAAAGTAATTAAGTGATCGTCGGGAGCAGTGAATATATCGATCGTTCAAGAGACATTGGAAAAATCCTGAGCAAATGACAATCCGCTTCTGTGGAATGTTTAGAGTATTTTTTTTACATAGAACGTTTAATTATCGATGTTCACTGAAACGACAATATCGTGACTGCATGCACGAGGATGCGTCCTTGCTATGCATTTACCGGTAGTGCACGCATTTTCCCTGCACTTTCAATCGTCACGAAATGCAAAGTTTTCCTATTCGTATTGTCGAGTCTTTGTATCAACGTCAGCTCGCCAGTTTTTATTGCTATGGAAAAATGTATTATTTATCATTGTGGTGTGTTTCGGTCTATTAATTGATTTTTTGTATGAAGCTTTAGCGGAGTCGACCGAATTTTTTTCTTACTATTGGGTTGGCAATTGAGTCATTGCGGATTTTATCAATAGGTGATCTGAGCATATTCTTTCGTTCTGTCAACGTGGTCAAACCACCTGATCTATATTGTTTTCTTGTTGTTCGGATCTTTGCATCTTTAATTCAGTATATATATATATTCCTATCATTTCTATATTCGACTCTTGGTTCGAGTTGCCATAGTTCGATCTCACTTTGTCGCGAAAATTCTTTGACAATTAAAAACTCGTTGATTGCGCTTCGTTCTATCAAACTTTTAATAAGTTGATAATAAGAGTTTGAATATAGAAGTCTTAAGAATATAGTTTTTTTTAAAATTAGGTCGACTTCGCCAAAGCTTCATACAAAAGTAAAAATAAATAAAAAATTTATTATTGAAATGAACGTTTGTATGCGTCCAGGCTAATCAAGATCAAGGAGTGGGTCGATAAGAACGATCCGGGTGCCATTCTTATTCCTTTCAGCGGGGCCTTTGAGAACAAAGTCATTGACATGGACGAAGCTGAACGCGCTAAATATTTCGAGGAAAATAAAGTAACCAGGTGAGATGATTCGTCCGACAAGCTAAAAAATATTTATTAAAATAAATCCTCTATTTTATTTTCATTCTTCGCATCGAATTAGTCCTCAAACTTTTCGTTAAATTAAAGAACAGTGACGAAATATTTGGTTGTGTAATTAATTCCCGTCGTTTTTATATTTTATTTTATTATTTCCCGCAATTTTGTCATCTTCTCTTTACACAACCCAATATAAAAGCTTTTAAATACCTATGTCAACCGAATATTTTGCAATGATTTATAAATTACTCGATTGTTTAATTTCTCCCGATGATAAAAAATGGCCACCACCGAATAACTACGAAATATCAAGGTTCCCACAAAATAAAATGTTTTTCTTATTATTTAAAAAAGTATTGGCCAAGAATAATGGAAGGGTTCTCATGTTCGTCGTCGTCGAGCCGCATATCGCCTCCCTCGTCGAGCATCCACAAAACCCCTCGGCCGTGCCAAGCTTTCGTGGCGCGCATTATATTTTTACGAACCCGAGTTATTCAAATTCTCGTGAAATTGCATTAAAAAAAAAGTGCCGCCCTCGCCGAGCGGGGGGCTATAATAATCCCCGAATACCGGGTTAAGTTGGCTAGTGGGTCATTCGTAGCCAGAGGCTTTCTTTCCACGTGTGCGCTCTTTATGCGGCCAATGAGGGCGTTTTTAAAAAGATTTATTTTTTCATCCTCTTTCCAAATTATTATTTCCTTCATCTTTACGATGAATAAAAGTAAAACGCACGCTCGGGCTCGTCGCAATTATCCTAAACATCTTCTTCCCATAATACAACACATTTATCGATACATTATCGACAATAGTTACGTTATTACCCGCGAATAGATTCGTACGCGTCTCCCTTAAGAACGTTAAAAATTTTCTTAAAAAATCAAGAACGAAAAAACTGGAAAAAAAAGGTGAATTCCTACGGTACGCATCTACCGGTCGAACGAAATTATTCTATGACGCATCGAAGAAACCAGTAATCAGTGCCGGACTGCCGTGATTTTATTTCGAGACCGCAACATCGTCGGCCCCCGCTTCCGCCCCTCTTGGCCTCACCCCTCGGAATAAGGACCCCTTCCATTTGGAATGATAAAATTGCAGTATTAAGTCGTTCGGTTTATGTTTATTCCATGAAGTCCCAAAGTCCGAACGTCCGGGCGTCGGACACGGATCTTCACCGGAACGTACCCTGTCATTAGACGATGTTTCGTTCAAGACAATCATATTCCACGCGGTCGCGAACTAACTGCGCCACGCGGCTCTCCACTTTAGCTGCTTCTTCGTCGTCTCTCTCCCTCCTCCCTCCTCCCTCCTCCTTCTCCTTCTCCTTCGCCGACCCCCCGAACATTTGTGCGTTTCGTAATATCCTCGAATAACGCGAAATTCGCGTTTTCTCTCAACCCACATCGTAGCACATTCTTTACACAACGAACCTGCGAAATTTCCATTTTCGTATATTTTTTTAGATTCATCGGACTTATTATTTTTTAATATTCGTTCGTTTATTCATTTGTTTAATTTTTTTTAGCGCTCTTGATAAAATCATCGTACAGGGTTACAAGGCGCTGCAGTTGCAGTACTTTTTCACAGCCGGTGCTGACGAAGTCAAGGCGTGGACGATTCAGGTAAAAAAAAAATTTTTTTAGTTAAAAAAAAATAATTTTTTTCAAAGAAAATTTTTTTTAATTGACAAATTGTTATTATTTGTGACAAAATCCGTTTTACAATCTTAACTTCCGGCCGAAAGCTCTCTCAATATGACACGAAAATCCTTCTACCGAGCACGGATCAAATTTCTATGGGGAACGAAATTTAAATATTTTTAGATTATTGCATCAGTGCCGCGTTTGAAAAAATAAAAACTGAAGAGAGTTGAAGCGTAATTCTGTAATTGGTTTTCTTTTCATCTATCAGAAAGGAACCAAAGCACCACAGGCTGCGGGCAGAATTCACACAGACTTCGAGAAAGGTTTTATCATGGCTGAAGTCATGAAGTTCGATGACTTCAAGAACGAAGGTTCCGAATCCGGAGTGAAGGTACTAATAATCGTACCATGTGCTTATTACTAGTTACATTTTTATACCTAAATAATAAATAATAAATAATAAATAATAAATAATAAATAATAAATAATAAATAATAAATAATAAATAATAAATAATAAATAATAAATAATAAATAATAAATAATAAATAATAAATAATAAATAATAAATAATAAATAATAAATAATAAATAATAAATAATAAATAATAAATAATAAATAATAAATAAT
The DNA here is from genome assembly GCA_963971145.1 of Sussaba pulchella. Taxonomy (NCBI): domain Eukaryota; kingdom Metazoa; phylum Arthropoda; class Insecta; order Hymenoptera; family Ichneumonidae; genus Sussaba; species Sussaba pulchella. Next base: position 14,272,697 of record OZ020171.1, read on the forward strand.
AAATAATAAATAATAAATAATAAATAATAAATAATAAATAATAAATAATAAATAATAAATAATAAATAATAAATAATAAATAATAAATAATAAATAATAAATAATAAATAATAAATAATAAATAATAAATAATAAATAATAAATAATAAATAATAAATAATAAATAATAAATAATAAATAATAAATAATAATATTTAAAAAACAGGCAGCTGGAAAATACCGACAGCAGGGTCGGAATTACGTAGTGGAGGACGGAGACATAATATTCTTCAAATTCAACGCCGGTGCGGGTCTCAAAGATCCCAAAAAGAAGTGATGGCACGTTTATCTCGTGATGCTGCTGGTCTACATGTTCATCAATATGATTATGTTCTCCTGTTGCATAAAAAAACGCGTTTACTGAATGAATTTTTACTGCCGTTGTCCCGCTACGCTTTTTGTACCGTACATAAAATTATTCTCTGCGTTCTCGCCCAGTTTCGTGCATTCGTTTGTCTTTTTGGTAATTATGCAGAAAGTAGACGACACACCGATTTCCTCTGGAAATAAAATATGTTATAAAGGACACTTTTCTGAGTTATTTAATGCATATATGTTGGGCGCGGAAACCAAGTCTTCGTATAGTAATGCGTGGTTGAAAATTTCTGACACAACTTTCGAAATTCAATAGTATATTGTTGTATATTCCACATTCTGGTGATATTTTCGTGTCTTACCTTGCCCCTCCTTCAAGGAGCAATGAGGAAAATTGCCCATTCATGTCTTCCCTTGCCCCTTTTTCAGTGGGAATCTAGTACGATCTGTAAATTTTTAACCGATGGAGCTGTGGCCATTCCTCCGAATTGTCGACGATACCAATGTACTGTTGGACTATTTTATTGACCGCGGTGTTGTTCGTGGACAATTAAAGTGCCGGAAATCGTACGGTGGTCTATCTCATTTGGGATGGAATCACAACACAGTGAATCATCGCTACAATTTCGTCGATTCTCAAACGGGTGCTCACACGCAAAACATTTAACGTCTGTGGCGGGATATGCGTGGTGCGTCGCCACGGTTCGGGCACATACTGCCGCATTATCGTCAATACATCGGGGAATTTTTATTCAATCGGGGATTTTCTTTCAATCACCGAATTTAAGCATTTTTTTCTTGAAATATCGTTGATGTACCCACTGGACGTGGATGATACCATTAAATATGAATTGAGCAAATGTGAAATCCGTAAATGGTTTACGGTTCAGAATTGCTTTTTCGCAATAACAACCAATTAAATTTTCATTGAATTTTTTGTTTTTTTTTTTTTCAACGACCTTGAAACATGGTAAAAAATGTTTTCCACGCCCAACTTTCATATAAAAAGTTGCTTAAAACACTCCGAGAGTCACATATTGTCATTACAGATAAATCGGTGTGGCGTCCACTTTCTGCATAATTACCGTATTTCTTTCTATCTTTTCACTGCAGAAAGGATAATTTTGAAAAATGCGAAATAGTGCGAAAATTGTATGACTCGAAGTCGGTGAAGTTGGGAATTCGTTATCGTCGGTCGGTAAATTTTCGAAGGATCTTGGAAGATATTTATGTAGGTTTTGCTGAACTCAGGAGGTATACGGCTACGAGGGCTTTCCGGGGGATGGTAGCAACCTTACTTTTGGCAAGCTGTCTCTGTAGGAACCTGAGCTGGCAACCTGCCCCGAGGATGAAAAAGATCAAATAAAAAAACAATTTTACTCTAAAATCTCGGTCTCGTATTTTAACATGTACCAATCCTAGATAGGTATCCGACATATAGCACCTTAAGGTCTTAATGGATGGATATTAAAAAATCGGTAGAATTCCCGAGAGTTTGAGGAGTGATAGTTGTTGATAAAATAGTAATACATTAATTATTTCCTAATCTTGCCCTAAATTATTTACTTATTTAAAATTTATCATTTTGACTCAATCGCTCATGGCAAAACAGATTTTGCAGGCGTTAATGGTTGCGAAATTAATGTAACTTAATCGCCGTAAATTCGGATAAATTATATCATTAGGATTTAGGATCGACAGATTAATTATGCTCAGTTTAAAATTGATCGACCGAGTAATTGTCGAGAAATTAATAAAAGTAATGAGGAGTATCGCCTGGAAGAGTTGAAACAGTTGTACAGTCACTGACAAAACGGCAGTCAACGCCACGCCAATATCTCCGAATTTTAGTTTAATTATTATTAAAAGCGGTGTATTGAAATTTTTAAGTGTTAATTTATTATTTTTTCAGCTATTTCAAAGGCTAAACACGTACGACATTATGTAGACTTGTAAATCCACGATTGAAGAATTTTAAAAAAATTTTTTGCCCGATCGTCCGTCCGGTAAGGCCTTAGCAACTCAAACAAAACTCTTGACGTATTTATATACTCAACATATTTCGGTAAAAAACATTGTTTATTGAAAACTCAGTATATTTAGCTTCATAAACAGCCGACGGCTTACGCCAGAGTAATCTGATGGTCTGTCGCTTATCAGATCTAATCTCGTAGTTTTAATCGAGCCATCGCGTTGTCATTAACGCCGACGACTGCGCTATTTAATTTTTTCTTAATTCTCATCCGCGCCTCGGACGAAATAACGTTATTCTCGCGGTCAGCCGGAAATCGTTTATTCAACGCTCACCGAGATTCATCGCGTGTTCTAATAATCCACTTTTATTCATTTTTTTTCGGCAACTAATCCAACTCATCCGTTCTCGGAGGTCCCGTTGAGAAGTCGGGATTTGAGCCACTGATAAAATTCTATTTCGTCTTCGAAAAACTCCCTCAGTCGTATCTCAGCAGCTGGCTTCAACGATAGCTTGCGATCGGTGGATTTCTTCTTCGCACCTGGATTATTAAAAAATGATAAATAATTATCATCTAGCCGTGTTATCTTAATGATTGATCGACGTGGGTGTGTATCGAACTTCCGAATTTTCAATGTTCCGACAGGTCAATAAATCGAATTAAAATGCTCCTAAAGTAAATGCTCTGAATCGGCATGGCTCCGACTGTCGATGTCTAGAAAGATGAAAAAATTCCGAAAAATAAACCATCGGCGGGTCAAAAGGTTTCACAGGCACCAATCGGCCGTCTCAATAGAATAAGCCACCCTGCCCCGAGACGTAGTAAAGCCATCGGCCAAATCTATTTATTTATTGCCGCCATCTTCGCGCGGTCGAACGAGCTGTACCTATTACATACGTTTTCGGGATTTTTATCATTCGTGACATCGACCGTCGTAGCCATGCCAATTCGAAACATTTATTTTCGGAGCATTTCAATTCGATTTATCGACCTGTCGGAACTTTCCACGTTCGTGCGTTGTTTACTCACGAATTTTTTTGTAACTTCGCGCCGCGCCGTTGAAAAAGTATGGAAATTCGTCTTTCAGAGCCTTGAGGGTCTCATCAATGTGATCGAGAATTCCAACAACGCGATACCATCGTGAAACATTTTCTTTGGCGGTTTTCAATGCCCATTTGTTGTTTCTCTTCCTGAAACGAAAGACAGAAAATGAAATTTAAATTAATTTTTTTAAAACTCGAACCTGCACATTGCTTTCTCATTATTTTACTTATTTGTCAGAGCTTCCTCTATGAGGAACTATGTGTCAATCAATTTTGGCTTTCTCATAGAGGGAGCTTTGGCATATACGTTAAATTATGGGGAAGCAATGTGCAAGGTTGGACTTTGCACCCTTGTTTTCATATAAAATCCGCTCGTTAATCTATTCAGTCCGGAATAAGTACATACCGAATTCCATGTCAAACCTAAAAAAATTTTAATCCAATTGAATCTAAACGTCTGGATGGATTTTGTCCAAATTTAATACCAAACATCTTTCGACAATGGTATAACTTTGTGCCGAATCTTAGTCCGATATCTCGAAAATTGTGGAAGCAAGAACGCGCACGTTTATTTTTTAAAAATTTTTAATGACATAAAATATTAATGGTTCTATGAATTTTGCTCAAATTCAATACGAAACATCTTATGATAATCGTGCACCTTTGTGCCAAATTTCAGCCCGAGATCTCGAAAATTGCGCTAGGTAGAGAGCACACGGCGATTTTTGACATCTTTCGAAATTATTCAAAACAAAAGCACTGCATGGATTTGTTTCAAATTCAGTAACAATCATCTCCCCGTAATAGTGCAACATCCTACTCAATTTGAGCTCGATATCAATAAAATTGTGGGAGCTAGAGACCGAAAATAAATTTTTTATTAAATTTTTTTTTAATAGCGTAAAGACAAAAAAACTACATGGATTTTTCTAAAAATTTAATCATGCTATGCGCTTTGAACCCTTTACATGTGTGACAAACTTCAGCTTGATATCTCAAGCCGTTCTCAAGTTGTGAACGTACAACTAATGTTACATACACACACACGCACACACACACACACATATATATATGGGGCATTCCATGACAAGTCGATCAAGTTCTGGCGGCCATTTTTCAGATCATTTTCATAATTTTTTATTCGAAAGTACGCATCGAAAAAAACAAACTCAATTTTTTGCAAATTTTTAGAAGATATATTTTTTGAGATTATTTTTTTTTAAATAAAAAAAAATTAAAAAAAGTGTCCTTTTTTTCGCCTGAAAAAATTCACAGAATTCTTATGAATTATAAGGAAATTTTCAAACGCTATTGCAAGATCGAGCTTCCTTAACTACCGGAGAAAAAAAACAAAAATAAAAAAATTGTATACGTGACAAATGCAGCATCAATATCCACACCCACCATTCGCCACATTTGTTGGCGAATTTTTTGATTTTTATTTTTTTTCTCTAGTAGTTTTGAAAGCTCCATCTTGCAATAGCGTTTAAAAATTTCCTTATTATTCATAAGAATTCTGTGCATTTTTTCAGGCAAAAAAAAACGGACATTCTTTTTTTTTTATTTTTTTTTTTTTTAAAGAAAAAAATCTCAAAAAAATTTTTTTTTTTAATTTGAAAAAAATTGGGCTCGATTTTTTTATGGGTACTTTCGAATAAAAAATTATGAAAACGATCTAAAAAATGGGTGCCAGAACTTGATCGACTTGTCATGGAATGCCCCACATACATACATCCGGACAGTTTTTCTGAATGTGATTTTTAGATGTTTTGGGACATTCTGAAGACGTTTTCATGAACATCTCGAAAAAAAAATGTCACCAAAATAAAGCTTCCTCTATGAGGAAGCAAAAATGATAATAGTGTCCATAATATCGGCATTTGTGGAATAGATCAAAGTCACAAACGTCGTAATTAACGATACAACATATGCAGATGTACGATCTTGGAGGAAAAAATAGAAAATAAAAAAAAACACTCTCAGACTCTTTTGAATGGGCCACCGTCTGTAGCGATAAATATTCATTTATCGCTGGGATCGGTGTTCGGCGTTAGCGCTTAAATGTCGACAGATCGTCGTGACGTTGTCGAGTGGTTCTAGCAAGTTTTATTATTAATTGATCATCATTATGATTATTATTTATATATTTTTTTTTTTTTTTCAAACTTGTCACCCGAGACGCTTCCACGTGGCGAGGTACTTACGCACAACGAGAATCCTGTCCGCAAAAGTAGGATATTGACCCGCGATAGAGAGCCGAAGCCCCACCTTTTTTATATCTGCAATTCAAAATTTTTATTATCATGGATTCTGCAGTCTTCATGAATTTATAAATTTTATTAAAAATATTTATAGTTTATTATTATTATAAATTTTTAATAATAATTCAGAAATATTTGAGCTCATAATACATTAAAATAGCATCGTCGATGATTTAGATTCGTTTTGTACTTAATAATAGAATAAATTCCTCGTGGACGTTACCTCTGTAGAGTTTTGGGATCTAGCGGATCTCTGACCATAGAAACGAATGCCGGTGCCTGACGGGCAAAAGCCGAAAAATTCAAGAATCTGACATCTCCGTCGAAACTCAACGGTATTGCTTCTTGACGAATGATACTCGTTATTTCCTCGACCAGCAATTCCTGATGAACATTTTAAATCACAAGAACGTATACGAGAGAAAGATTTTCTCACGGCATTTGTGGGAGAGACTTGCCTCTCACTATCAGTTGTGAAATAAGATGTGTATTTCGCAACAACAACATCTTTTTCACCGGTGCATCTCAAATGTCACGGTTATCGAAACAATTCGTTTCTCCCACGATCTTGATACTTATTTGTAACGAGATGATTATGAAGATAAAGTTACGTTATGACGCGACTCTGATCAGGATTCTAAATGTCGTCGTGTGGTGAAAATCATTTTTAAAAATCCATTTTGATAATTAAATTCGTATTGGGCATAAAAGCTTTTTGCCACCAGGATAAATAAATTAATAAATTATTAAACCATATTTTATTCGAATATTATTCTAATAAAAGCACAAAATAAAAAAATGAAAAACAGAAAGTATAGTGAAATATTTCCAATTTTTCAACTTATCAAAAATATATAAATAGATAAATAAATAAATGAATCATGTTTCATTGAAATATAATTTCAATAGAAATATGAAATATTATAATGAAAAAATGAAAAAATGAAAATATAATATCGAAAAATTTATAATTTTGCAATCGATAAAAAATTAATCGATAACTAAATTAACCATATTTTATTTTAAGATGATTGCAATAAAAGTGTAAAATAATAAAATAAAAAAAAAAAAAAAAAAAACAATATAAAAATATTACCAATTTCGCAACTTGTCGAAAATATATGCAAGAAAATCCATTTCGCCTATAACTTTTTTTACTCTATTTTTCTCATGCAGAGCGTAACGAGATTATTGCTGCGTTTAGCAAAATGATCGCGTACGTTCGAGAATTTAATTGCGACATCCGAAACTACCTTTCGGATCGTGCAAGTGTGTTTAAGAGTCTTGTGAACGGTTTGCCGGAAAGTCAACGTCGTTTTCAATAACGTTCGCGAGCTGCTCACCAAATCTGAAATGCTTACGTCTCCCTTGGGAAATCAGTTTAAAAGGTTTATTCGAATATGTGCTTTACTTTCCGCACATATTGGCCGCTTTCTCATTTCCTTACACAGCCTGCGAGTACCGCACCGTGCACCGAGTCTTTCTTTGTCGGAGCACCGAGAGGATTTATAAACATCAGCTCGGAAAATGTACTTCAAAGCATCCCCGTACCGATCCAATGACGTACTTTGAACGCTGGGAGGAACAATTATTTGATAAAAATGTATTTAAAATATTTTTATCAGTGAATAATCATGGATTATCATTCATGTGGAAATGAAAAACCATTTTTATTAAATAAAATTCATCGAAATTATCCATAATTATTACAATAATTAGGATAATAATTTTAAACTTTGTATGATAATTATTTATAGCTGAATTCAATTAAGCGTTCATAAAAATTCATTAAATTCAATACATAACAATTTAATAATATTTTTATTACTGAATAATCATGGATTATGATTTTCATAAAAATTAAAAACCATTTCTATTCACTAATTTCTCTCGAAATTATGTATTTACAATTAGTGCAGCAATGTGTAAAGCTTCAATTGTTACATGATAATTTTTCATAGTTGAATTTGATTGAATATTCATGAAAATCCTCTTTGATAAAATTTTTATAACTCAATATTCATGAATTCATGATTTCTATTTGATGAAAAACAATTTCTATTGATTAATTCATCGAAATTATTCACAATTATCACAGCGATGTGTAGAATCTCGATTGTCGCATGTGAATTATTCATAGTTATTACGTTGAAAAAATATTTCGAATACATTTTCATTGAATTGATGGCCCATCCCTGGTTAAACGTACAACACGTCGAGTTGTTCGAGAACGAGAAACGCGTTATGCAACTTCTCGGTCTTCGAGTTTCCCTTCACTGTGAGACGCTCATCCCACGTAATGCAATGGTTCATTCCTCGTCTTGCGATGTAGCCGACTTATCCGAACGTTTTACTCTCTCATACACTCTCGGCTATGTTTCGGTAGATTTTTTATTTCAACAAATTGGAGATAAATGTGTAAGGAATGTCTTTTCTATGATTCTTCATTTTGTATCAAAATAAAAAATGGTCATTAATTATTTATGGTTTCGGAAAAAAAATATTCTTCTAATTTTTATGATAACTGTTATTGTAACACATCGCCTCGAGACGAATCCATTTGTTCGAAATAAAAATATAAAACCGCAGTAACAAATATTTCTATACATACATATATAAATTTTTCTCCGGATGTTTCTACATCCATTGAATATTCATGGAAATTATCTTCGATAAACATCCGCTCGCTGAGAAGAAATATTTTAATATCATACAGCTGTTTTTTTTTTTTGCTTCAACATTTTTTCAACACTCAATTATTTTCAATAATTTATCGATTGACACACTTTCGTCGCCCGATCTTATCTAGCCATGTATTCCGCTATTGGGTGTCACCCAAATATGGGCAAAATGGCGACGAATGTGTGTTTAAAAAAATCCCAAGCTTCAAGCTCAGAATCAAACTTCATAATCATGACGAATTACTGCCAGCTGGACCAATAATTTAGAGCCGGATAAACGAGAGTAAATAATTATACCAATGATTGAAGATAAAAACTATAATAATCCAATGAAATTTTCTCCTCATAACGTTGCATCAAAACAACTATTGCGTATCAATTAGACACAAATATTCGTGGCCATTTTTTCGTTGACGCGATATTCGAAACTTACTTGCTGCAACGACGACAACAATCCGTCGTCTCCGGAAGGCAGCCTGATGTGCTTGAACGCATTGTAGCCTTGAAGACGCTGCAGTATCAAAACCAGAAGCTCCGCACCTGCGCCGGGTATCCGAGTGATCATGAGCACGTGTTCATTTGTTTCCTGATAATCTCCGCGTCCACCGAGCTCGGCGAGTGAGGGTGTCACGAATTTCTGCATCATAGAGAAATTAATAAATCAACACTTGATCAATTGATCAACATCAACACAATCGTCAGACTTATCATCTATCAGTTATTCTACGGATTAAAAATTAGTAATCATAATAACATTACACAATGATATAATGATTAAATGATAAAGCGATAAATGTCGATTCCAAGTTCATGTGTAATAGGATTGAGAGATACTTGAGTGATTGAGGGTCATTTTTCTCTAAAATTCTTAAATTCTTAAATTCTTTATTTCTTAAATTCTATTATTAATTATGAAATACTAAAATTCTAAATGTCGATTCATGTGTAATAAGATTAAGAGATACTTGGGGTTACTTCAATCACCGATCAAGATTTGTTAATTCTTTTAGATACAAAGAATGTTCAGATAAATGATGAAAAATAAATATATAAAACAATAACATTATTTTTTCAATATTTAACCTGTCCATTGTTCGTTGTAAGTGCATCAGACTGCGTTTCCACATTGGACATTGATATTTTTCCTTCATCACGGGTTTCATTAGCTGGACGGGAAACGAAAACGACAAAGGCCACAGTTAGGCAACCGATAAGACCGGTCAACGGACCTCGACATCGACGCATTTGAGCGAAAATAAAGTTTTCCTTAAAAATTTTATCAGAACGCGCGTTTTCGTTATTTATCTGACACAATTAGGTCGTGAATAAGAGATACGCGGAGTATTGATACGCGGAGTTTGTTAATTCCGGGAGTCGATACTGATTTCGTGTCTCCCGGTCAACTGAAGAGAACGTCAGTGGGTCAGAGACTTACAACCGCACGAGGTCCGTCCCCACATCTTCGAATAAGGCCTCGCGCGAATCACACCTCCTTTCCCCGCCCTCCACTACAGGCGTCATTTACCACGCGCTATCGTCACTGGAATGTCAATCGATCATTCACCAAATCTGCATTCCAGTCACAACACATGCACAAATAAATGTTTGACCGAGTAGAGACGTCCGAACTTTTTATCATTATTATTGATTTTTTTTCATCATTTTAATATTTATCATAATTATTTATTTTTGCCGGGGATTTTTAATCGCGAACTCAATTAAGGTATTACTAGATGGATATTAATAAATCTCAGAAATTCTTGAAAATTTGAGGAACATCACGAAATTTATACAGTAACTTCAGAATAATCATGGGAAGATTACAAAAGATTAGGACCTAAACAAAAATAGCTCTTTTCGAGATATGAAGTTTTTTGTGTTTTTTTGCCTTAAATCATAAGAAAACATTTTTTATACTGAGGTCTCATAATTTTATCTGAAAGAACGGAAAAATTCTGTTCCAAAACACTCGTGACAACATCGATTTAATTGAAAAATAAAGACTCACCGGGCCTCGAAACCTTCGAAAGTAGTAAAAATACCAATCACAGGAATATGGTGAGAAGTGAACCTAAAGGCCTAAGATTTGGAGTCAACTTCAACTCCTTTTAATTTTGAGGAAATAAAAAAACATTGGCTGAAAAGGGGGTTCTGTTCGTATGGAATACCTCATAGATATCCTTGCTCGTTGTACCGCGTGAAGATGGTTATTTCTTCGAGACCTACCCAAACAGTTGTACAGTCACTGACGAAACGTCAGTCAACCACTCGCCAATATCGTCGAATTTCACTTCAATTCTTATTAAAAGTAGATAATTAATATTTCTAAGTGTTAATTCAATATTACTTTAGCTATTTGTAAGGCCAAACATGTACGGGATGATCTAGAATTGTCAACTCACGATTCGCCGGTTTTGAACTAACTTTTTGCCCGATGATCCGTCCAGTAAGATCTTTGAATTGGATTAATTGAATTTTTGGTTATTATTTAAATAATTGACGACAGCTCCGATTCTCTTGGTACTGAAATGTGTTGCAGAGGACATTTTCTCGAGTAATTTTATGTCGATTCGTCGGGCGCGAAAATCGAGTTTTCGTGCGATTAGACGTAGTTGAAAGTGAGTAAAGTAACTTTGATTTAAGGACGTTGCGGTCTACTTTGTGGATAATTGCCGAAATTTTGATTCCAAGATTTCATCCCATTTAAAATTTAGTCGCCAAAATTGTATCTGTCCGTTGATTCATCGAAATCGTACGTCCAATAAAAACCATCATCGAAACGTTTAGGATAATCAAAACTTCAATTCATCAAAAACACGCATATCATTCTTCTTCACATTTTTCAAATCTCGCTCTAAAAAAAAATCACGGGAGATCTCGGAACCTGAAAGCGAAAAAAAAAAAAAAAAATAGTCTGATAGCGCTTAATTCATTCATAAACAATGGAACGTTGAAAATAAAAATGTCATCAAATTATTATTTCAAGTAATAGAAACTATAAATAATGATCCAACAAATAACCGAAATATTTGCACAACAAGCGAAAATCCAAACTAAAGTTCGACGGGGAAAATATAGACTTGAATTTCGGAAATTCCAAGATCCTCGGAGAAATACAATTTCAAAAATGTGGTCTCCGATGGTTGCCAAGGTCGCCACTAGCCGGCCGGCCGGCGCAACGCCGATGGCGCATTGGCCCACGTGGTATGGTTGTGTTTCGATACGTCCCGTAACCGTTCCTCGACCTCTGCGCTTCCTCTTGCGCTTCGGGATCTTTCCACAAACTATGAACCAACGCTCAGCGACACAGCCGCAAACACGGCTAACGGTCTAACAATTATTTTGTAAACATACGGAAGAAAAAAAACAAAAAAAACGTATACACATCTTGAAAACGAACATGGACGCGTACGACGCACGTAAGAAAGATTGGGAAGATTTGGACGTTTCGCGGGAAGAATTGAACAACATAACCGAATGTCTCGAGAAGGAGGAATTTCGTAAATTGCTGATCGAATACGCCGACGAAGTTTCGAATCCGGAAAATCGTAGAATTTACGAGAAAGAGTTCGCGGAATTGGAGAAAGAACGGGGCGTTGACGTTACGTTCGTTAATCCCGAACCGGGTTACGTCATAAAAACAAGTTTGAACGGTGATAAGAAGTGTTTCGTTAATATAAGTAAGAACGATAAAATTGGAAAACCAACGAGTCAACCGTCTTACGCGGATGGAAATCGTGGATTGCAATGGTTGATACCGTACAATCTAGCACCGCCTCGCGAAGATCTTGACAAAAAAAATGTACGTTGCACGGTTTTCGACGTTGTATTTCATCCGGACACGCTTTATCTGGCTTCGAAAAATCCTCGTTTCGCCGAAATCGTAAATAATACGGCCCTGGATGGTGTCGAGAGCAATTTCAAGGTAAGTTGGAACATCCAAACCTCCGGCGAATGGACCGTTCGCGCGACATAACCTCAAATTTCTCACCCAATTTTGTTTCGCAGGTGAAGTTGGATCGGAAAAACGTTAAATTTCCGAAAATGCGATTCAAGGGCTTCGGTCATCCGACAATTATACGTAAGGCTTGTGAAAAACCTTGCAAGCCCAGTCTGGATCTTGAACCGGAGATATATCAAAAATTAATGGAGAGTTACGACGACTGTCGTGAGAAACATGCTCGAAGAATGGAAGAAAAGCCTCGGAGAGCGCCTCCAGCTTCGACTTACTACTCGGAATCCAAAGTCAACGCCAAAGCTGCCAATTCCGTCTACTCGGTTCCAAAATTTACGATAAAGTATCAGAGCGACGTCGATCTTCAAGAATACAGAGACTGCAAGGACGCCAAACTTAACGCCGCCATTCCCAAAAAATTAATCGTCGTTGTCGATCTGCCGCTGCTGAAATCAGCGAGCGACACTTCGTTGGATGTTAGGGACAAATCGCTGACGGTTGTCAGTCAAAAACCTGCTAAATACAAACTCGAGCTTCCTCTGCCGTACCGTGTCGACGCGGACAACGGAAACGCTAAATTTGATCCGAAATACAAAAAATTAACAGTGACTCTGCCGGTTGTGCGCAATGATGGAAAGTTGGCCGATTTGCGAGATGACAGCGGCGTCGAAAGCGACCACGGCAGTCCCCCGCTGGGTTCGGGCGACGAAATCGGATCGACTTCCATTGGGGATGGTTCTATGAACCAATCCAAATCGATGGATACGTCGAATTCCAATTGCGTGTCTTCCATCGTCGTGCCGAGTGAATTTAACCAAGTGAAAAGTTATCACGAAGATACTGCCTTAAGGACTAACGGTTCAGGAAATTTGGACGAACCCCTTTTGAATCCCAACGTCAAATACCTTATTCCGCCATTCGTTTGCAATGTTTACGACAACAATCTTGCTATCACGATTAATGTAAAAAATGTAGATGCGCAATCCATTAGTTACGAAGCTCTACAAGCTAATTCGGGAATCCACATAGTCCTGTCGTCCCTCGGTGCGGGATTCTTTCCAGCTTATTACTCGTTGTGCCTGAGAATGTACGAGGACGCGATTAACCCGGAATCCGTGACGGTCGAACCGTGGGACAACAACGTTGTTTTTACTGTAAATTTGCGAGACGGCAACAATTTGTCGCAATACTTTGTAGGACTGGATGAAGAGTTTATGGAATCCAAGGAACTGCCTTCTGCTATGTCGCTCACCAATAAATTCGAGGAGCTTATGGTAATGAATAGATTTTTTAAATATATATATATATATATATATAATCCGTGTCTTAAGGGGTTATATCTGATTGTTGGTGAGAAAATTAATTGATTTTTATGCTTTATTAGCCTTGTTAACATTATTTTATTAGAATAAACCATCGAGTATAAATTACAATATAGAATGACGATATAACGAATAATGAAAAATGAATACTTCCACCCGGATGAATAAGACAAACCCCAAAATAATAATCTTCCACTCACCGCACAAAATTCTCCCCGGGTATGATTAACAAAATATTTTGTTTTCCGTTGCACCAGGTCGAGCCGGAAACCGAATCGAGGAAAACGATCGAGGTGATTGCCGAAGGCGAGGATATCGTCATTAACATACAGTCGAACAATCTGGATTCGGACGACGAACTCGATCTCGAACCCGTCGACAGATCTTCCCGCAAGAAAGAGAGGAAGCAGCACGGATTGTCGAAAACCCGATCGATTTCGGAAAGCAGCGGCGACGAGTTGCCGAGCAGCAACGCGAGTAGCGTATCGAAGGGAATTTTGAAATCCCGGCGCAGCACGTTCTCGCGTTCGGTTTCCGAATCCAGCATCGACGATACAACGGGATTGCCGTCATCGGTAGATTTTCATTACGACTCGATTCACGACGTCAATTCTGAGTCCGACTGCTCGAGTTTCAAAAAATCCGTTCGATTCAACGACGTTGTTTCGCGTCAACTTTACAGGTTAGTCGGCAAAATCGACGGCGAATACTTTCAAATTATTTATTATTATCATTATAATCATTTTGCTTCCTCATAAAGGAAGCTTTGTGACGGTCCGAAATTTTTTTTTCGAGATTTTGATGTCAATAGGCTTAGAATGTCCTAAAACATCCAGAAAACACATTCGGAAAAAATGTCCGGATGTATGTGTGTGTGTGTGTGTGTGTGTGTGTGTGTGTGTGTGTATGTATGTAACCACCCTCTAAAATTCAAACGTTCATAACTCGAGAACGGTTCAAGCTACCGTACTCAAATTTTGCACACATGTGATGCCTTCTAATGTCTATGTAATCTGTAAGTTTCGCAATTATTGACGCACTTGTTCGGCTTCGACAGCGTTTTGGATTTTTCAAAAAATGTCTGTAGCCACGCTAGCGTTCGCAATTTTCGACGTATTCGGCTCAATAGTTTTTCACATATAGAATTAAGTACAAGGACGGTTGGTATTGCATTTGAGCCGAATCCATCGATAACTTTAGATTTTATGATTTTTTGAATTTTTCAAAAAATCAACTTTTTTGCTCTATTTGTCGTTAACTTCAACCAATCGAACCATAATTCTCTGCAAGTATAGGATGTCATTGTGCTATAATACATATCAAATTTGGCCGAGATCGGACGAACGGATCGAGTTCTAGAGCAATTAGAAATTTCTAAGTTCCAACCCCTGCAAATTCAAAAACACTAGACGGTACGTGCTCAAATTCATACACACGCCCAAACTAACCGTCAGCTTAAGTTGTTACTAGATTCGATAGCAATTAAACAACGCGCTGGAATTTTGGGACACATTGAATTTTTATATACGTTCGAGTCGGTTTTGATACGGTTGGAAGGATCTACGGACATCCTGTATAAAACAAGCTGCAAGCTGAAACTTGCAATTTGCTTCCCCTGAATTTTCGGTAGTGAACGGAACTTCCTTTATGAGGAAGCCGAAGATAAAAAAAAATAAAATAAAATAAATCGAGAGATGCTTCCTCATAGAAGGATTTCGTGCACTACCGAAAATTCAGGGGAAGCAAATTGCAAGTTTCAGCTTGCAGCTTGTTTATTATTATTATGTACATAATATACATACATAATAATAATATGTAGATATATATAACAAACATACTTTATATATGTATATTATATCAATATCAATATTTATCATATTATTATATAATTATATAATTATATAATTATATGTACACACTAGGGTGGTTCTTGTTTGGATCATTTTTTAAATGTGATTGGACAGCGGTGTCAATCAATGACAAAAAAAAAAAAAAAGAAAAAAATTTTTTTTTTTTTAGTCTAATTTGAACCTCTTAGTCCAACTCCTTCACCTTCCCAGAAGCAGATGAAGTTTCCCGTTTAAAATACACGACATTTTTCTCCACCCCGGTGATTATATTAGTGGGAGGACTAATTATTTTTAAAAAAATCCAATACCATATGGAATTTACGGGTATAAACCCTACTTTCAGGAAAAAAATATGACACATGGGTGATTTAATGCCACATTTACACGCACCTTCGCACCGGTCCCTGACGATCGTCCTGCAATTTATTGGGATAATTCTGGAATAAATAGAATATATCGAGAGTTACGAGACCCTACATTGATTGTGATCGTTCGGGAAGGTTCAGTTGAAGGTTGGGTTGAGCTGTTTTACGTCAATTTTGTCCCACTTGGCTCAGGTTATATGCAGATTCATCAATTCTTAATTTAAAAGTGAAAAATATAAAAATGATCCATCCATGTTATATTTTTTTCCTGAGAGTAGGGTTTATACCCGTGAATTCCATATAGTATTGGATTTTTTTGCAGAATAATTAGTCCTCCCACCAATATAATTACCGGGATAGAGAAAAATTGCGTGTATTTTTAACGGGAAACTTCACCTGCTTCTCGGAAGGTGAAGGAGTTGGACTAAGCGGTTCAAATTAGGCTCAACATTTTTTTTATTTTATTTTTTCCATTGATTGACGGCGGTCCACAATCACATTTAAAAAATGACCCAAATAAGAACCACCCCAGTATGTACACTACCGCCACGCAGTAACAGACCACTTACCACGCGCACAACGAAAAACTAGTCGTAACTTTGAATGATGGTAGCTCCGTTAAAAATGAAGCTACAGATTTTCTTTGCAAACTATTGCGAAGCTTACTTAATTTTGCGTTGAATGAACCTTAACTGAGTGGATTCGGACTTCTGTATCCCGAGATATAACGAGGTAAACAAAAAAATAATTCCGATTTCGACAGAATTTCCTGCCCCAACCCACGCCTGCTGACCCACGGCCGGTTCTGGGAATTTTTTTTTGACGATTTGAAAAAATTCAGGAAGCACCGTTAAGACTTCAGCTTTTGATCCGTCGAAGAAAAATCGAAAAATCTCAACGGGTTTTTGAGATATCGACTTATATGTGTGAGCGTGCAGAATCCACGAGACGACCGGCGGTAGCCCGACTCGAGGGTCTCCGCGAGCGCTTCGCTTACCACGCCAGGCCCGAAAAACAAGTACCGGCTCGCGTGGGCTACTATTATTCTACTAAGAGTTCTTATTCTCGGTCAATTTTTACTATACTTACTACATTATATTTTTGATACTGGTGCCCAGAACATTTGCACGATAATTTTGTGAGTATACTAAAAATTAATCAAG